>ML827296.1:15910-33174 GCA_009831015.1 Picea engelmannii | reverse complement strand
AAAATGACCACTCACAGGATTGGCATCATGGAACAAGATGCAATATGGATCCCTAGATGCAGTTTTGTTGAATAATAGATATCTTGTTTTTCTTGTTAATGACCAAATTCCAATTGATATATTTAGCCACTTGGACAACCACCGTATACAAAATGTATCTCCCCAAATTCCCCTCTCATGTGCAGGAAGAGTTGCATATGCAGACAACCACATCTTTGAAAAATACATACTGACATCATGTATTCCATGCAATTGGCAAAGAAAACTAGATGCCAATTCGTATTGATACGACTCTAATGCCTCAACGTCGCCATTTTATAAACATGCCAAGAAATGATCTATCAATCCATTGCGCATCTCGGTCGAGGAATAACGAAAATGCAATAGCACTTGAAATTCATCAAAGAGGCAATCTCCCACAGTATACGAGAATGAATCTAATCTAAAAATCCCATTGCTATGCAATACCTGGTCGATGTTGTCATGTACAATGGAGTCTATATCTATTTCATAGCACTCAACATCTATTACTTGCTTCATCTTTTAAGTTGTGATTTTCAAGATGTTTCTTAGCTATATCTAGATAATATGCAAATAGGAAAAAAAGAAAAATGAAAACTATAAGTTCGGAACTGCATACTAATTCCGCTATGTATCCTTCAACCTTCTTCGTGTCAAATTCAATGCCCCATGGATGCTATAGCATATGACAAACAAACAAAGTTATAGTGAGCACTGAACCATATAGAAGAGACAATGCAAATCAAATAACACTATAAATTTGCTCAGCACAAAGACTGAGTATTTAAGACAAATCATTTTTGAACTTATTCGAGGTGTGCATCTTATAAATTATTCAATAGCCATTGTATATAGGTTTACAGTCTAATTCACCATTTATTTTCATCCCCACCCTTCACAAATCAACACCAAACAGATCTTAAATGACTTGTTGATGTCTTCCACTCAGAAAACCCATATAGATGGTCTATCGGATAAACAAAAATGGAAGAACTAGGCATTACGAACTTTTACCACAGGAACATAACCAACACACAACACAACTTATTAAGGTTTAAATTATCTTACAATACGAAGAAGATATCCTAAGATGTTTCAATTATCTTACAACATGAATAAGATATTCTAAAACTGGGTACTGGGAAACTCAGTCTGATACAGATCAATGAATTGCCCATTCAGATTACAAAGAATCATTTCCACAAGACGAGGTTGAGATCTGAAAACAATGATGGAAGATGCTTTGCAAGACCCAAATTCTAGCATAAAACCAACAACTGTATGTGGTTTTTGACCGAGAGAATAAAAGCATGCCCTATCATAACCTGTAAAGAAGGGATGGCAAGGTCATCGTAGATGCTTGCTCCGCAATGAAAACTCTAAATTCGTTTTGTAAACCCCTTTGCATTGCCATCTTCCAAAGAGCTATGGTATCATGTCCAGGACATGAAAGTGGGCATATGTGATTGGAAGGGAACAACCTGAAGAAAATGCACCAAACATATGGTTTTCAGGAACAAAAAATATGGGATCCAATTTCCTTTTTTAAATGTCACTATGGTTGCGACAAAGGTGGATTTTGTGTCCAACATTGACATTCAAAGGCGACAAGCTTTCTTGTTCAAGAACAAGAAAAAAACAACAATACACTTAATATGTTCTGCAAGACGATTTTCACTCAGGCAACCCTAGTATTGAAAATTCTTACTTGCAATTTGCAAATAGTAAACATCAAACAACGAATAAGAATGAAACCATGGCACTAAAACTTACTTGTGAATGGGGAATGCCAGAAGTGCAGTTCCAATTGCGGATGCAGAATCCCAACCCTGCAAACTGCAACAACAGGTCGAACTGCGGACGCAAGAAACCAACCTTGCAAAGTTGAAGCAAACAAGGCCACATGATTTCAACCCTGCAAAGTGCAAGAACAAGTCGAACTGCGGGTGCAAGACTTCAACCTTGCAAAGTTGAAACAAACAAGAGCAAGAAGCAGACAACAAACCAGTGAACAAGCACCAAGAGGTCCAACTGCAGCCGCAGGACCTTAACTTTGCAAAGTTGAATCAAACAACAATAAGAAACATCCAGTGAACCAACGAGCAAGCAACAACCAACAAACCAGTAATGTCAGTGAAGAACAATATTGCCCAAATTCACTGCAGACAAGATTGTATCCAAAAATTGGAGGAAAATGTATTGTAACACGCCTATTAAGTAAACATTTAAGGTTGTGAGGCCTGTTAGGTAAACATTTAAGGCTGTCATAACTTTTCAAGGGCCTCGCGCTATGTAAACATTTAAGAAAGAATGCAGTGTGGTAGGCCTATTTACGTACGTAACAATAATAATAATGACTCTTTAAGTACTCAATAATAATGATAATAATAAAATATTAATAACAACAATACTTCGAACAATAGAGACTATGCAAAAAATTTATAGTCAAAGGACAAACTAATATGAAGTCAACTAATAAAAAATTGACTCTCGATGCTCAAAACTTTGGATATCTAAACATTTAAATAAAAATAATAAAAATTCAAAAAGACCGTAGATGATAAAAAACTTTAGATATGTTAACATATAGAACATTGGGAATAACGAAGCTGGCAATAAGACTTCGAATCTATTATCCAATGAGATCATGACATATAAGGGTATTTTTATTATATAAAAAATAATGTTTTTAGTTCCTTACTTCGAACAATAGAGATTATGCAAAAAAAATTAGTCAAAGGACAAACTAATATGAAGTCAACGAATTATTGATCGCTATAGTCCCTCTACGCCTTTGGCAGGGACTAATAATGCTTGTAATAAATAATCCATGTCTTGCAAAAGACACTTGTAATGTTGAACTTGTAACTTTCCTCAAATCCTTTTTATTTGACTAATTTGATATTTTGTATCATGGTGTGATGGTGAGGGTTGAAAAAAACCAACTTTTTATCGCTTAAAAAAATGATGTGTTATCTAATCATACAAGTTAATAATGCTTTATCAATAATAGGGTATCATTGTCTTTGTTGTGTCATTTTTTACATCAAGTTTTTGTTATTGGTAATAGATTTATTTGTGTTTTCCTAAGCTTAACGAACTTTTTTTATGGTAGAGTTGAAATTCTTGAACACTTGTTCTAGTTTTTTGGCTTTGCTAATTTTGTTTAGGATTAAGTCTCTATACTATGTAGTTAGTCCCTTGCCACCTCCATTACTTAAGAAGAGGTTGTCTTGAATGATAAACTCTCTCAAATTGTAGAGTCCCGAGCATCGTGGAAATTAATTAAACTTTTTCATTTGAAATAAAATAAATGACACTATATTTAATCATATTTAACCAATTAGATGCTTCTCATGGCATGGCAGTTCACTAGTTTCTATGAATTTGTAAATGCAAATTGTTGCGCAGGTTTACAAGATTCATATAGATAAATACCCAAGACAAATACTTGATTTTTGAGGGAGCACTTTGTGCACTATGAGAAGGTAGTCACTTAGTGCTTCCCCTACCCACTCAATCTAACCTAGACAATCTTGGTGCCACGAGGAAGGCTTGACCATCAAGCAGTCACATTGTTAGGGAATGAAGAGAACAAAGCCACAAGTGACCCCCTTCTCCTACATAGTTGAATGATAAGTTCCCTACCTCGGGTTTGACCATTTAAGAGGTTGAGAAGCCTCTAGCAATTGAACTTGGGAACAATGGTTGAGATCATGAACCTCATGTTGAAGGATGAGGTTAATCCCCAAAGATTGTGATAACCATGTATATGGGGTTGGACTTGTATTAACCACTACCTAATTAATGTGCTCAGACTAATGTGTATTGTGGGATGAGCTAGTCGATAGGGCCAAGTCCATATTTATTGTATTGTGTGTTTATCATTGACATCTATGTGGAATGTTACGTGTCCAAGAGACTAAATTTCGATGATCAAAGATCGTTTGTTGTAAACCTATGCAATTTTGATTTTACTTAAGGTCATTGTATAAGTGACGAGTAACTATGGAACTGGCCAATTTTTGGAGGGATATAACATGTGATTACATTTGCTATTTATGTTGATAGTGTTATTCATGCGAGGTTAAATGGGTTGATGAAATTGAAGCATTGTCGTGCTCTCCAGTAAGGTTCAAATCATGCAAAAGTGGTTGGTTCTCCACTACAAGGGTGGTTGAATGTGATATTATTGTTAAGTTGGGTTGAGTGGCCCCATACCCCTCCAAATTAAAATACCATAAACGATGTCCCACCTTAAAGTGATGACCTTAGATTCATGGGATTAAGGGCCTTAGATGACTCCCCTATAAGCTTTCTTAATCCATATGTTAATAGAGCTTTTGAAATATGTTCTTGCTAAGTGCTTAGAATCCATCACCTATTAATAGGTGGGACATTTTTTCTACAGTAAACATGACTCCCCAACTTGATTTAATGGTTACAATGATTTTCTCTGATCAAGACCCCCTTGTGAAAATGCACCAACACACAAGGGAAAGATATGCCATTACTTATTTAGATTCAAACCTTAGTAGGACAATAAAAATGCTTTGTTTTAAATAACTCATGTCACTCCTTTTAACTCATTCAAACATTTCATTAAAATAACTAACGATAACCAAATATTATAACTTGATTATTGCATTGAGAGGTGCATTCAACAACTAAGTACAAGGGAAATTTATCATATATATTTTTAATGTTGATGTGGCATATCTCAACCAAAAATATGACTTACAAAAAATAATAACAAAAAATATATATGGTGGTAGGGTATGTACACCTCCGTAGACTTTAGCAATCAAATCAATGCGTGGAGGGGGTCCCTTGTCCCATAAACAAGGGGGTCTCACACACCAATTTGGCGTCTGGCTTGGTCGTGACCTTAAAATTATAATAATATTATTATTATTTTGTAAATAAAATTATATTTTCTTAAAGAGTCTTCATAGCAATACACATGGCGAAGTTTACCACCTATTCTTCCCTACAAATGGAAACCAGAATAGGTGGCTTGCAAAACAAACAATCATGTTTTTGTTCACAGTGCGAAAACAAAACTAGTCCTAAACTAAACTGTAATTGTGGCCTCTCTGGACCTGAAAACATAACAACAGAAAAAAAACTAGATAGTAAGCGAACCCGGGCAGTCATCAATGCTAGGAGAGTGTGGTCGTGTAGGAAAAATAATGAATGGTTGGCAGCATGTCGGGCACCGTCACTTGGCGGGCTCGCTTGAGAGGGAATCAAACAAGACATCCAGGAGACAGTTGAGGATATCCTAGAGGTGAAGCTGGTCAGCCATGTCTCGTCGCATTTTGAAGATGAGTTGTAGATGATATTCTAAGAACCAGATGTCGGGTGGCTTTGTTTCAAAGGCTGCAACATGTTGAGGCTCGTTAAAAACTGGTGTTGTCATCATAGTTGTTTCCTCCAGCCATTTTGGAGGAATCTCTTCCTCAACTAGACAACCTCCCAGTTCCGTCATAGGGTCGACGCTTTGAGGCAGTTGTGTTGAGTTGCTCAGGGGTTCCTTAGGGTCCAAAGAAGTGCACATGAGAGAGTATGGAGGGGCTTGGGGGGGAACCAGATGAATTTCTTCCTCGATGTAAGTAACGAGAATGTCTTTGTCAACCCAATTATGATCAGACAAGGGAGGACCAACAGGGCTTATGGAGGGGATGGGGGGTGGAGAAAGGGAAAAAGAGGGGTCAGGTCGATGGTGTCGAGCCACAAAATTGTAATTGGAGAGACGAGGACGAGAACGATGGCCCACCACCATAAGGGATAAAAAACAGGATAGGAATGGGAAACAAAATGCCAATCCAGAATGAAATAACAATAGTTATACATGACCTCCATAAAAGTAGTTGAAGTGACAGGGAAAGATTTCTTAAAGATTGAAGTGATGGCATTGAGGTTCTAGGTACCTGCCATGTGAAGCCTCGACTTTTGCTATATGTGTGCCATTAAAACCTCCTTCATGTGCAAGCGCACTACCCCCCTTCCTAAATGAATGCTACACATACTGAGTTGATGGGGAGGAAGGGTGGCAGTCGTGGGCGTTAACTAGGACAATCACATGAATGTTGAGTGTGCCGTTAGTGCCGAGTGTCACCCCATCCATAGATTATTATTATTATTAAAATATATTCAACTTTAGACACCAAATTTGACAAGCAAATCAAATCCCTTAAGGTTCAAACCTTTCCTTCAATTTTTGCACTAAAAAACAATTTTCATTTTGCAAGATTCAATCCTATTAGCACTTAATAAAACTAAAATTAAGATGATTCTAAATTAATAATGAATACAAGATTAACTTCTTCATTTTTATTTCTATGAAATACACATCCCAAGGAAACCCACCAAGCACTTCCCCTCATTCCAAGGATTGCACCTAGGGTAAATTGGATTCTTCAAGGCTCAAGGTTAATACAACAATATACTGATCAGGATATCAACATGCCACTTCTAGGAATTGATCCTAGGTGTGGAGGATAACACTCCTTCTCTCAACTGCTCAGAATAGACCCAATTGACTAATACAATATTAGCTATAAAGGGAAAAAATTAATGTTATTATATTTATCTAGTAATATCCGGAGGACCATTTAGCAGCCCAAACCCATCACAAATCTTGATGCCTCCTGCCTTGAATGTGTTGTTTTTCTTCACATGAGATATGATCGATATATTATTACAATAATGAGTGTTCCATATATAGGGAACACATGGTGACCATCCATGAAAGGATGTGTCCCTTGAATAATCGATAACTATTTATTATTATCATTCACTTTATTATATATGATATTTAATAATCAATAATCATATTATTAATTATTATTCTAAGAGAATGTCTTCCTGATGTTATCCAAACATCAACACTCCCTCTCAACAAGGGAGACATTCTGCATCATGCTAAGCTTGTCTCTGAAGTATACAAACTTCACCCTAGACTCCTGACACTTGTTTATCAGTCTTGGGAGACGTCTCTCTCCCACCTGAACTGAGGAGAAACTCCTTATGCGACTCTCCCTTTTGAGTCAATTGACTCTCTCTGAGACCAGGCTCACTCTGGGTCCGCATGTAATAGTATATAACATCTATAGTCTTTATAATTCCTTGTCAAATCACCATGACTAGGAAAAAGACCACACCATGATCGTTCACCACAAGTACACACCTGTGAGTCAATCTCAGCCTGATGCTAACTGACACGTGAAAAAAAAAACTTCGAGCACCTCGAGTCCATATTATTCCTTGTCATGATCAAGGAAGGACTATGTTTGGGCCCATTTACGACAAATGCACATTTATGATAAATGTATCCTATATCCCTTGGTCTGCAGCCCAATCTAGGAGAATTTATGCCCGATGCTGAAACATCAACACTCCCTCTTAGCTAGGGAGGTATTTTTCCATAGTAGTACACAACTACTATCCAGAGACATGCAGTCTCTGCCAGTGGTACACAACCACCATAGTAGCAAAAGGTTTGTCACACATGGCACTCCCATGTGGACTTTTAGAGGCTACTCCCTCTAGGAACACTTAGGGTCAACTCCCCATAATGTGTGATGTCAAGGGTCAACTCCCTTGACATGTACTCATGTGTTCTCCACATGGGACATTGGGCTATAAGCCCAATGACACTTATCCCTTCTTAAATAAGTGTCCTCACAGATCAACTCAACTCAATTCACATAGGACTACGATCTGGAAAATTTTTGTCACAGATGGCACTCCCATGTGGACTTCTAGAGGCTATACCCTCTAGAAACACTAGGGTCAACTCCCATAGTGTGTGATGTCAAGGGTCAACTCCCTTGACATGTCTTCATGTGTTCTCCACAAGGGACGTTGGGATATAATCCCAAACACACTTATCCCTTCTCGGATAAGTGTCATCATAGATCAACTCAACTCAGTCACAGAGGAGTACGACATGGAGAATGTCTCAGGAAGCTGCAAACATCAACACTCCCTCTCAGCGAGGGAGGCATTCTCTGCCACACTAAGTCTGTCATGAAAGTACTTGAACTTCATCCTGGTTTGGTAAGAATATCAACAACATGCTCATATGTACGAAGGTACAACACCGATACTTCCTTCCTCTGCACCATGTCTCGGATGTAATGGTACTTGATCTCAATGTGGTTCGATTTGTTATGAAACACCGAATTATCTGAGATCTTCAAACAACTTTGGTTACCATAATGAATAATGGTGGAATCCAGCACATGTTCAGATAAATCTGCAAGTAGCTTGCGAAGCCACACTGCTTCACAGACTGACATACTTAATGCAATGTACTCTGATTCTGCTGTGCTCAAAGCCACAAAAGTCGATTTCTTGCTACACCAGGAAACTATGGAAGATCCCAAAGTGAAGCAACACCCGAAGGTGCTCTTTTTGTCCACTGTACTCCTTGCCCAATCAGAGTCAATATATTCCTGCCATATCATATCAATACTGAAAGTATATGTAAGACCATGTCCAACTGTGCCTCGCAGGTATCTCATCACATGCTTCGCAACAATCCAATGTGTCTATCTCAACTGACTCATAAACTGGCTAAGTGCACTCACTGCATAACATATATTTGGTCTGGTGTTAACCAGATACATCAATTATCTAATCAGTTGTTTATACAGATTCAGATCAATTTTTTCGGAATCGGAAGAAGACACACTTAGTTTCTTTGAATTCATCACCATTGGTGTAGCCATGGGATTCAAGTTCAACATCCCAAACTTCTTCAATATCTCAACTATGTACTTCCCCTGACTCAGGAAGATCTGATCAGTTCTTTGCCACACCTCTAGTCCCAAGAAGTAGTGCATCATACGAAGGTCCTTCATCTCAAACTTAGAGACCAACGCATACTTGCATTCAATAATAAGGATCTCTGTATCAGTGAGGAATAAATCATTAAAATAGAGACCCAAAATCAGGGACTCACCATTAACAATATTGTAGTACAGGTTGGGATCGACAACACTTTTGCTGAAGTCCAAAAATCATCAGGTGTCCATCAATTCTTGCATACCAAGCTCAAGGTGGTTTCTTGAGTCCATACAAGGCCTTCTTCAACCTGCACACATGAGATTCCTTCTCATGTATCACGAAACCATATGGCTACTCGATGGATACTTCTTCCTCAATCTCTCCATTGAGAAAGGTTGTCTTTACATCCATCTAATGTACTCTCCAACCCATGGATGTTGCAGGGGAAATAATCATCCAGATAGAAGTGTATTGATCAAGAGGAGCAAATGTCTCCTCATAATATATTCCCTCCACCTTAGAGAATCCTCTAGCAATAGATCTCATTTTGTGCCTCTCGATGCTCCCATCAACTATGTGTTTGATCTTGTAGATCCATTTGGAAGTCATTGAAAACTTCCCCTTAGGTCTTGGAATATCTCACACATCATTCTTCATGATGGACTGATACTCCTCCATCATGGCATCTCTCCATACTGGATGACTATTTGCCTCCTCATAACAGGAAGGTTTAGAATCAATGATGTGGCTCATAGTTGCGACATAGCATGAATATCTTCGAGGTATATTGTTCTCTTGGAAGGTACCATCTCTTCCTGTCTCTCACTCAATTTGTCTCTGACCAGAGATGTAGATTCAACATTCCTTCGAAGACTCACTGTACCCCACAAATGTACCCTTTCTACCTGAAGGGTCTAGCTTGGTCCTTTTCTCCTTGGGTACATGAATTTATACTGAACACCCAAATATCCGGAAGTTTCCAACCTCAGGCTTCACTCCGGTGAAGGCCTCCTCAGGAGTCATGTTCCTCAAGGACTTCTGTTCTAAACATACACTACAGTCATGGATGCCTCTTCCCACAGAAACATAGGTAAATGTTGATCATAAATCATCGCCTTGATTGTCTCAACAATAGATATGTTCTTCCTCTCTGTGACCCCATTCAGTTGAGGGTTGTGAGGAACAGTGTACTCCCTCTTGATCCTTGCCTCAAACATTTCTAGGACACATCGAGGTTCCCTCATGGAACCAATGTCCCCCAAGATATATCATAGTTTCCTCGTGAAACCAATATCTTGGTTCCTTCATCTTGTAATCCACTGATTACTCTGCAATCAACCAATAGCATACTGCTACTACCATGCCATTGGTAGCTCAAATCATCCACCACATTCTTTATGACTATGCTGCAATAAACCAGTAGCACACAACTACAACAATGTCATCCAATAGTACACAATTGTTTCCATGCCATAATAGTACACAACTATTGTCCAATGGTACACAACCACTGCCATAGTCTCCATGACCATGTTGTGATGTTTCTCCTCTCCCGGTAGTATTATTCATACCTAGCCACCTCGCATGGTGCAAGAAAGACTACGACCATAGCCTCATTCACACCTAACCACCTCACATGGCATAGGCAAGGCTAAGCTACAAGTCTTATTCACACCTAGCCACCTCACATGGCTTAGGCAATACTTGTACCCAACTGAGCATTACTCCCTCAGTCACCTCACATGACTAATTAGGGAAACCCTTGTCCAGAGGGGTTAGTCAGCTAGAGGAGAGAAAACACCACACCTCCCTCTTTAAAGAAAGGCTAGTCTGGATTATATTTGAAAGGCATACAACCTATTTTTGTGTAAGCAAATATTTATTTAGCATGCCCTTCATGTAATTTGTCATTTGATGCTGCAATGACTATACTTTCAGAGACACGTGTTCTTGCTTTCTTTTAGTTATTTTCTGATCCATGGATTTTACTTGAACCAAATTCTGAGTTGATTTGCTTCTTGCAGCTAGTCGACGCTACCGAACAGATGGTTTCCCTGAATGAACAAATTCCATTTTCTCATGCTGCTCTAAAGAGCTAAGATCTCTTGATTTGGTTAAATCAAGAGAAAGACACCATTGTTTCTCCAACAAAGACTTCTAAAGAATAATTAGAGCCTCCAACAAATGTTCATCCTGAAAAATCACATTGTTTTCCAGCACAACGGATGTTGTGTATGTTGTTTCATTGGTGTAAGATGCCAAGAATTCACTAGAATCGCCCAATGCCTTCAAAGACTCTTCTCGTTTTTGTTTCTTAGACCTACTTTGTGTTCTGGAATTTGTACCCTTCTTTGCAAGCACTACATGTTTCCGCACACTAGTAGTAAACTGTAAAGTTCCTTGATCCATAAATGAAGCCAATCTTTTTGCGAGTTCTGATGGAATAAACAAAGAGTGTAGAAGCTGCTTTCCTATACTGACCTCGATGATCACAGTTGTACTCATCGATGGCTTTGTTCTTTTACTTACCGAAAAAAATATCATTCCACTCTTATTAAGCTCAAAAAATCCGCTCTTATGTCGGTATGATACAAACAAGATCTAAAGCCCTCTAAAACTGAACAATTCCAGGTACTAAACTGTTGTTTAGAACCTGATCCTCTCTCTCAGCTTCATCGAATCGAAAGCAAGATTGATGATATCGCCAATAGTATCAGCGCTAACTTCGCCCTGATCGACTACACGCTTAAGGAGATGCATGGTAGGCTTAAAGAATTCAAGCAGAAAATTATGAAACCTTATCATACTATGACGGGGTTGGGGATCCAAGTTGAAGAAGAGAATTCAAGACCGAAGAATTCACACAACTAAAACAAGAAGCAACTTTCTTTTAGGATCTTGGGCCCTCCTGTGAGGGAGTTAGCCCAGTCCTGCTCTGATACCATGTTGTTTTTCTTCATATGAGACATGATCGATATATTATTACAATGATGAGTGTTCCATATATAGGGAACATATGGTGACCATCCATGAAAGGATGTGTCCCTTGAATAATCAATAACTATTTATTATTATCATTTAATTTATTATATATGATATTTAATAATCAATAATCATATTATTAATTATTATTCTAAGAGAATGTATTCCCTATGTTGTCCAAACATCAACAAAATGCCCATGGGACACAAGGCACCTTCGCATCTCACTCGCATGCTAAGCATTAAATCAAAGTAATTTGGGACAGGTGGTCTGCTTTGGCAACTAGACGAATGACCCTCCCTAGTTCTTGTAGAGGTTTTAAGAGTACAATGGCCATGAATTATAGCCCCAACATAGGTTGCAATTGCAGTTCGAGCTCCAAATGATGACAATCCATCCCAGTAACTTAATTCCCTCCTTGTACGCCACTACTCCTCAATCTCACCTCGATGCATGACTTCGTACGAAAGGTTTCAATACTAGGTATATGGCAGGCTTGACCCCCTTCTCAGTTATCAGTCATTGCTCAGGATCAGGAGCTCCCACCAAATTTTGAAGGAGCGTTATGTCATGCTTACTAGCACCCTTAACACTCATTGTTGCTCCATCTTTCGGCCTCGCATTCAAATCCTCAATGCCAACGTGGACAGTGACAAACCTAGAGGTAGAGGAAGAACCTCTTGATTTCAGCCAGTGCCACGAATTCAACAAGAAGCATCAACTGCTATGGAGGATTACTATGGGAATATAACGCATGAAACTCAAGAGGATGTGGAGAACTTGGAAGTTGAGGCTCGTTGTGAGAGGATCAACACCTTGCACATTGTTGTGGATGCCAAATTCAGGCCCCTTATCCCTGATATTGGATTGACCAGGGCCAGAGACACCAAATACCTATGCACCATTGGCATGTACTAGCACATGAAAACCATGCTTTCCAAAGCCATCACTGTCAGGGATGCTGCACAAACATAGATGGTTAGGCAAATTGAATTTATTCAGTTGCAGAACCAGTTGACAAACAAGAAGCTCAACATCATGGTTGCTAAGCAAGGGATTACCTTCGACAATGATGGAGAGGACATCTCCTAGGTTCCTCGGGATCCTCCTTACTCCTCTACTTAATTTATCTATTATGAATTCTCCCTTCCTAAGTCTTTTTGGCCATGGCATAAAGAACACTAAGCCTAAGTCTTCTGATAAATGTTGGAACAATTTTTTGTACTCACTTCTGGGAAAATTTTGTAACAAGCATATAGACAACTCCATCTTTGATATATCTCGGGTCGTAAGCCCGATGAAGCATCTATTCTATTGTTGGACTGGTTTCCCACATGGCAACCCAGTAGTAGAACATTTGTAATTATATTTTTCCTTTTATTAATATATTATTGATAGTTTACAAAAACAAATAACAATAATATAATTTAAGGTCACGGCCTAGCCAGATACCAGATTGACATATGAGACCTCTTGTTTGTAGGAAAAGGACCTCCTCCACATAGCAAATTGATTACTTACTCTATGGAGGTGTACATACTCTACACCCCTTCAAATTCTCAGTTTACAAAGGTGTACATACCCTACACCCCTTTAAATTCTCAGTTTACAAAGGTGTACATACCCTACACCTCATACCCTATCCCCCTTTGGATTATCATCTCTATATGGTTATAATTGATATAGATACGAGAATGGGACTATGCACAACATAAATATTATTCCCTAATAATGGTATCAACTAGATGACTTTGTTTTACAATATGTGTTTGCTTATTTTTGAATGCCATGTGGATGCCCGGTCCCAATTTTTTTATTGCATGGTTCTATATGATGTAGCCACTCTAGAATTTGAATTTGAATTTTTTATGTGCACATCAAATATTAGGAAGTTGAATTTAAAATTTTTTTGAAGAATTGAGGGCACAATAGCCACAACACTACTAATTAGAGGTTAGTATGTTATATTTTTTCTTTGAATAATATTGTTTGCTTGTGTCATTTCATTTTGAGTTTAGCTTTTGGTTAGGTTATCCCATTGTAGTTGGTTGTTGCATTTGTGTAGTAGTTGTGGAAACTTGGGATTTTCCTATATGGGGACAAAGTTAATCACAATAGAATAGGACCATGTAATGCAAGCTATTTGGTGAGACAATTTGGGTGTGGTAGTGGTTGTGCAATGACACCAATTGAGATGATTTCAAGTCAGTTTGGCAGCTACAATGATGGGATATGTAAGGACATGGTTGTGGCAACAATAATTGTGAAAGTTGGAACAAAGTAGGAATTAATGGTGTGATGAAGTTTAGTAGTTGAATGATTTATACAGATAAGTGGTGACCAAGGCGAGACCATTTTATGGGCAGAGCCTTGGACACATCCTTTTATGTTGGTTGAGTTGGATTGGATGGATTTTTGGGCTAGATTATGTGGTCTCATTCACATATGTCTGACTTATTGGTGGTCCCATCTAGACAAATTGGATGCAGACAATGGTCCTATTTGAGTAAGACGACCTTGGTGTCTTGGTCAACTACATCAACTTTGGTTATTTTATAGAGTTGATCGTGTTGGCTTCGTGATCAGATTGTTCAGTAGAGGTGGAACCATTTGAGAAAGAAGGTTTCATCAGTGAGTCATGCAGAGACTTATGACTACCTTAGGAATTAGTGAGCCAAGTGTGCTCACTCCAATTAATGGAGCATCACAATCCAAATTGTTGGTTGAGTTGCATTTATATTGAGGAAGACTATATCATTTGGAGATCATCAAGTTGTTGGAGTTCTAAGTTTGAATTTGAGATGAAGTTGAGGTGTGGATTGTCACTTGGAAGACAACAAAGGACATGATGCTTCAAGGGTTGGCAATGTAGCAAAATGGGTTAGTTGGGTAAAACTTTGTGGATTTTTGGAAGACAACAACTCTAGGTGTTTTCTAGGTTTGTTGTGTTACTTGTTTTTGTTTGATCCATGGGAAATTTTTCACGGTGCTCAACCTTAGTAGCTGCACTATAACTCTACAAACTTAAATCAAGATTCTCGAGGTGGGTTTTCCAAACTAGGGGTTGCTCTATAAAATAGTGCACTAGCTCTTGCATTGGTTCATGGTGTTCTCACTATTCCTGGTGATTATGGTTTATTGTTGAAGTAGTAGTTTCATGTGTTCATTTTGAAATTAGCTAAGTTAATAAGAAAACAATGGAATGGCTAACAAGGTTAAGTGTTGAGTGTTTCGAGGGACTAACATTAAGCTTTTATAGTGGGCTCAACTAGTTGGGCAAAGTTGTCTTCACGAGTAAGAATAGTTTGGTGGCTTTGGACCATTTTTGGGCAAATGAAACAAACTTGAGCCTAGCCATTCCCTCATGAAATCTAACCAAGGGGGAATGAAAAAGTTACAAATGTATAACGAATAGGCTAGACCCATGATAGGGGGTACCAAAACATAAAAACTATCTTGTGACGTGGTCTTCATCTCCGTCACCTACATGATAGGAGGTATTAGATCAAAGAGTTGTTGTTGAATAGAGTTATAGCATGAAACTTAAGGTTGTTGTGGAGATGTCTTCTTCTGATGAAAATAATGTAGTAATTTCAAAGGTTATGTAACCTAAGTGAGACAAAGAGAAAAGATGGTTTTGCATAAAATGTCTCCACACAATGGTGGTGGTGAAGGCATGGTTATTAATAATGAATGAGTTTTAGGCCAACTATATTAGATATTTGGACCAACCAAGTAAGATTAGTCTCTTAAATAATTTGCAAACTTGGGGTTGAATTTTGCAAATTTGGTGACTGAGACAAATACCTTCATGAAGGAAGTTGAGTGGAAACAATATGAATGAACAAACTAGATTTTGACTATGGACCATCAAACTATTGATGTTGTAGAGGACACTACACATGAGAAGACAACAATGGTTTTTTCCAAATAAGCCAAGGATTAGTGCCTAATTCCATCATAGATTGAGTTGAACAAGTGCACAGAGGTACATGTTTGGGAAAACATGGTTGAGAAAGAAAAGGTAATGGGTTGTTGGCAATCTTTAATATTGTCATGGAATACCTACGAAACAACATTATCGAACAAATATGAAGCATTATGTGGAGTGGTCAAGAATAGATTGGATTGCATAACAAGCTGTTTAGACAAAGGCTTCAGTGAGCTATGAATTTGGTTCAATTGGTGTAGTAGGCTCAAGTGACAACAAGGCATTTTGTAGTTGGTTTGTTAGGAAGTGGGGCACTTAGTGGAGTGGGCCAATTCTTGGTTTGTGGAGTAGGTTGCACAATGAAAATAAGGTGCAATAAGGTTTCTTTGATTCCATACTTCGGTAGTTTCTTGATCTTCGACAAGTTGAAGCCATGAATTATGCATGCGACAACAAAGAGGTAGGTGGACTCATTTTAGTGAATTTCATCCATGACATCGGTGCATGTTAAAGAATAGATTTAGACATAAGAATGCACATCTTGATATAATTGGATGAATAGGTTGGTGTACTTGGGAAAAGTTTAGAGATGGTGTAAACCAAGAATTTAGGTGGATTTCGTGGATGTTTGGACTTTCGGTCGAGAGTGAGTCATACCTTTTTTGTGGTTTCCACATAGGATAGATGGCATAAAATGAAGAGGTAGAGGAGGTCTTTTGTGCCAAGGGACTTGGTAGGTCTGCATGGAATGTTGCGACTATTGATTGAGATATGTCGCATTAAGACATCAAATAGTGCAATGACATTGGATGGCTTGGGAAACAAAGGTTTCCCTCCCTCACCCTTCCATCGATAGCGGTGGGGTGACTCACTACCTAAAGAGTTAGAGGTAGGGGAATTGGAGGATGTTTTGGGTGCAACACCATAGTGATTATGCAAGGAGGATTGAATTGGTCATTCATAGGAACATTTTTTTCATGTTCATGGAGTTACATAGTCTAGGTATGGAGGCTTAAACACAAATTTGGAAGAATTAGATGGGGTTTGGTTTGTAGAATTAGTGGAGGGAAGTGATGGAGTAGGTGGAGTTATTTGAATTGGACGTGAGGGTGTGTACATTCTTATGCTTGGATGGATGGGATAAATTGATCACTTGGCTTGGTTTGGGCATAGGGGACCATAGGTGCACAAGTGCATGGATATTTTGGTTGGGTATATAAAGTTTTTAGTTAGGACTCTAGTTGAAAATTGATTATGTAAATGATCACAATTAAGTTAGGGTCTAAACAATGAATGCATGAGGTAGATTGTGCAAACAATTTGAAAAGAATTTACACTGTGTTAAGTTCGAAGGCAAAGACTAAATGAATCTACAAGTGTGGACTTAGTTGTTTAAGCCATTTGATAGAGATACTTGGACACTTTATCACTTATAAATATTATTACGGGCCATCTCAATTGAGGCAAAATGGACAGTTGGTTACTTTGGAAAAGGAGATTGGTATGGGACAACAAGGTTAACATGGCTTAAACA
>ML827296.1:0-14118 GCA_009831015.1 Picea engelmannii | reverse complement strand
TTGGGGGGAAACCTCTGTTTGGAGGGAAACCTCATGCTGGGGGGAAGCCTCAAACTGGAGCCTATCATCAACCTTTTGGACAGAATGCATCTACAACGCCCAATCCTTGGCACACTCCTTTTCTGTGAAATCCGTTATTCCCTGGGAGGCAACATCCTCAAGGACAACAAAAACCTTATCCTCCTTATGGACAAAATGTCTATCCACCTTATGGACAAACCCATCAACTGAATTATAATCCTCAAAACCCATCATGTTATCCTCTGCTCGCACATGTTTCTCAACCCTCCTCGAATCCTGTTTACTCTGGTCAGCAACAACCATATGCAGAAGGACCTATTGGTTACAATTATCCACCTAACCAAGTTTACAGTCCTACTGGTGTCCCTATGCCACACCAATATCACCCTCAGGTTAACCGACAGCTACCGTTCCTTGTTACTCTGGATCTCCCAGACTTGTCTTGGTTGACCAATGATCCTATCTTGCATTATCCTTTATGGCAAGTGATTTCAACTAAACTACCTTCTGATATTCTAAAATTTGATGTAAGCCTGGAGAAGACCCAAATAACCATGTGATGACTTTCCATTTATGGTGTTCATCGAACTCCTTAATGGACGACTCTATCTGTTTACGTCTTTTTCATCGAACACTTACGGGCTCAGCAACCAAGTGGTATATCGAACTTCCACGTGGTTCTTTCCAAGATTTTAACTCCCTTGCCATGTCCTTTCTCACGCACTTTCAACTACCCATTCGATACAAGACGGGTATTGAACTCTTGACCTCCCTTTGTACATATCTCTGATCATATTCATGAGTGGAGACGACGATGAAGGTTGATCAAAGTAGTCATTCTTGACCAATTATTGGCGGAATGGTTCACTAAATCACTGCTACCCTCGATTGCTCATCATGTCACCATGGGTGGTGTAGTCACCAAGGAAGAGGCCATTTCTCAGGCTCAGTAGTTAGATTTCGTCTATTCCCAATCTGATACTTTGTATGAGTTAATCCCAAATGCTACCCATGCAAATACCGATCCATCTAAATCGTCATCCACGTCACATGTGGATGGAGTTATCAACTCCGTCAAAACCCAATCTGTTTCTCAGTCGAATGGAACGACATATCGATCTGCTCTGGCATCCACTCCTAGTTCGACCACACCCTCCTCTACCTCCCCCCAAACCCAAATCTCTAAGGTGAATGCATTTCAATCTGCCCCTTCACAACAAACCAGAGGTAAGAAGAAGACAAAGAACAAAAACAAAAAGAATAATAGAAATGAACAACCAAAATCTCAAAACCCACCACCTACTAACGAAAAGCAACCACAGCGGAAACTGAAGTTCCCGTGTATTATTTGTGGTGACGATCACTACACTCAAGACTTTCCACATCACAATGAAGTGGCCAAACTTTTCAAGGGGAATTCCCAACCCGTCGTGCTTACTCAGCCTTTTCCACAGCAACAATCTATGGTTGCTCAAACCCTCTCTCCAAGGGGTAGTTCTAGCCATCCTTCGCATGATGAAGCCTCGCCAAGTGCCCATATTTACATGTTTAACGGAATTTATTTAACCACCCGCTCTACGACGTACGACACACCAGTTAAACCTGCCAAAGGAAAAGTCACTAATGATAACGGTACTTTACCGGATCCATCACCATCCTATGTCAGTCCTCCATCAGTAACTCCTCTGTCTGGACCACTTCAGATTGAGAAACCTACGTTTGAATCTATCTTATTCCCTCCTAAGAGCATTGTCCGTAAATCTACCTTTAATCCTAGTTCACGTGCCGCCCAGAACTACAACATTGTTGAAGATTTGGCTCAAGCACCATGTGTTATGTCTACGTTAGAATTTCTACAACACTACCCCAGTCAACGTAGAACGCTATTGGTTTCTATTGGCGTTGTTGATCCTGAGTAGTCCAACAATATCATGTTTAACCTAGACAATTATACATCTCGACTCTCCCACCAACTTGCTTTCCAAATTGATGTTGTTGTTCACAATCAAGTACAAATTCACTGAACCATCTTGGATGAGGGAGCCTCTACTTTTGTCATGTCTTTAGCATGTTGGAAAGGTTTAAAATCACCCGCACTTAACAAATCCCAAACGATGTTACATGCATTTGATGGGCGAGGTTTTCATCCCCATGGGATTTTACAGTCCCTGTCCGTCCAGTTGGGCGGCAAAACCATCACTATTGATGTCAAGGTGGTCGATGATCTCCTTGATTACAACCTATTACTTGGAAGAAGTTGGCTTTATGCTATGACTTCCATTGCTTCGTCGGTATTTCGATGTGTACAATTTCCTCATCAAGGAAAAATTGTCACTATCTATCAGTTAGATTTCTATAAACTCGACGCTCGCGCTCTCACTACCAAAAATATTCCATTCTTGGGAGATCACAAGATCACGTATGAAAGTGTTGGTGTTGGCTTGTTGAAAGACTCTAGCCTTATGGGTACCTTCCCTACACCACTTCCACCCACCACACATCATGTTGCCACCATCAACATGATTTTGACTATGGTTTACCAATACTTGGAATCATCTGACCCTTGGATTGTACCTAGTCTGTTGGAATTCGATGCACTAGGTGACACCATGCCACTTAGTCCAGAACCTCATACGTTTCTCTCCAATCCACCTCTCCCCCCTCGGATGACCAACATCTCTTGGCACCGGATAGTCACTCGATACCATCGTGGTTAAATTCCTTGACGTCTGCGTTCGACTACATTTCCAAAATTTTCCCTTCCAATGAATCTATAATGGAAATGCTTAGCATCGACAACATACCTTGGGATGATAGCCATCATCGATCCTCTTTTCTTCCACCTCTCGAAGAAATTCAAGAAGACATACACTCTGTCTTCCCTCCTGATGTTGTCGATTTTCGACAATCTCCCATCCTCACACAAGATACTCTTTCTGAGGGGAATTTGGGAAACATTTCATCTACGATCATTATCGACATTTCAGTCATGGAAGGTGTGGTGGAAAATATTAACCTTGGTGTTAATTGTTCACCCGAGGAAGTGGTCTCTTATACCGCTTTATTTAAAGAATTTCGCAATGTCTTCGCTTGGAGCTACGAAGAGATGCCAGGGATCGATCCATCAATCGTTGTGCATGAGATTAAAACCTACCCAGGTGTCAAACCTGTTCGACAGAAACTCTGCCCGATCCATCCTAAGAAGATTGTGGCTATTAAGGCAGAAGTTGAGAAATTATTGAAATCTGGCTTCATCTATCCTATCCCTTTGACAAAATGGGTTTTGAACATTGTTCTGGTTACTAAGAAGCAAGGGACCATTCATGTCTGCGTTGATTATAGGGACCTCAATAAGGCTTGTCTGAAAGACAACTATCCTACACCCTTCATCGACTAGATTAATTATAATTGCGCTGGTAGCGTGATTTTCTCTTTCATGGATGGTTTCTCAGGGTACAACCAGATCGTCATTTTACCTGTTAATCAACATAAGGCAGCCTTCATCTGCCTGTGGGAAACTTTCGCCTACTGGAAACTATCGTTTGGCCTAAAAAACGTTGGTGCCAATTTCTAGCGGGCCATGTCATACACTTTCCACAATATCAAACATATTGTGGAACCCTACCTCGACGATTTACCTGCCCATTCATCCAATTTATCAGACCATTTTGGTCATCTACAGGATATTTTTCTTCAATGTCGATTCTACCCCATTCGTTTGAACCCACATAAATATATTTTTGTTGTCGAATCAGGCCGATTCCTTGGCTTTGTTGTCTCCAAGGATAAGATTCGGGTGGATCCCTTAAAGATTAGAGCTATCCTAGCTTTGCATCCACCTAATAATCTGACACAACTCCAAAGTTTGCAGGGGAAAGAAAAATTTCTTCGTCGTTTCATTTGTAACTACACTGAGATTACCAAAGGATTTATGCGATTGTTGCAGAAAGACACCCCTTTCATCTGGGATGACACCACTCAACGATCTTTTGTTTCTATTAAGCATGAATTGACCAATGAACCTCTATTGCATCCTCCGAATTATACGCAGGACTATATCCTTTACATAGCAGCCACTACTTCCACTATTTCTATGGTGTTAGCTCAAGAGGACCCTCACAGCGAGGAACACACGATATATTATTTGAGCAAAAGTCTATCTGGTCCAGAGCTCCGATATTCACATGTTGAAAAGTTGGCTCTGGAAGTCGTCATCGTTGTTCAGAGATTCTGTCATTACATTTTTCTACGCACCACCACAGTTATCGTGGACTCTAACCCCATGTATCACATTATGACACGTCAAGTTCTTGGGGGAAAATATTCTAAATGGATCGTCATCCTTCAAGAGTTTGATCTCGAATTTGTTAAGTCAAAAGCTAAAAAATATTTGGTGTTTGTGGAGCTTATCTATGACTTTCCCCATCCTGATGAAGATACTGAACCCAAAGATTCTCTCCCAGATGAGACTTTGTTCCTCATCAGCACGTCCGACCCTTGGTATGGAGATATCCTTCTTTATCTCCAAACCCAACGTTTTCAGCCTAATATCTCTCGTGAAGAGAGTCATCGTATCCGCCATCATTCTCGTCGCTACCTTATCATCGGTGACACGTTGTATCGTCATGGTATTGATACTATACTACAATGATGTTTGACCCATGAAGAGGTTGAACACATTCTTAATGACTGTCACCTTGGAGCCTGTGGCGGTCATCTTTCTGGGATGGCTACAGCTCAGAAAATCTTACGTGCTAGCTACTTTTGGCCCTCTATTTTCAAAGATTGTATTGAGGCAGTCAAAAAGTGCCCACCCTGCCAAGTTTTTCAAAACAAGGCAGCCCCTTTGCCAAATGGGGCATTGATTTTATGCAGTGTAAGCCTACGCCAACCAGGGGGCACGATTATATAATCGTCATCATCAATTACTTTACAAAATGGGTTGAGGCTATGCCTACCTTTCTGAATGATGGCCATATTGCAACTCTTTTCTTTTTTAACCACATCATCACTCGTTTTGGTGTTCCACATGCCATTGTCACTGATCATGGTTCACACTTTAAAAACCAGATGATGAGTGAGTTGCATGCCAAGTTGGGTTTTCTCTATGAGAACTCATCGCAGTACTATCCTCAAGCGAATGGAGAAGTTGAAGCCATCAACAAGATCCTTAAAACCATGATTCAATGTATGGTAGGGGAAAACAAGACATCTTGGCATCTACAACTTTTTTCCGCTCTTTGGGCTTACCGTACTTCAATGAAAACTACTACTTGTTTCACTCCTTTCCAGCTAGTATATGGCATAGAAGTTGTTTTACCGATCGAGTGCGAAATTCCCTCGTTGAAACTCAAAGTAGAACTCCTGCCTCACACTTATGTCGAAGAAGAACGCTTCTTACACCTAACTAGGTTGGATGAAACATGTCATGATGTCGCTCTCGTTAACGTGACATATCAAAAGCAAATCAAGAATCAATACGACAAATCCGTCCACCCTCGTGCTTTTGCAGAAGGAGACCTGGTCCTCGTCTATGACCATGCTCGTGATAAGTTAGGGACAGGTAAGTTAGAGCCTCTATGGCATGGTCCTTACATCGTGAAATGTGTTTTACATAGAGGCACCTATGAGTTAATCGACTACGATGGAATCTCCCTGGGTGAGCCCCGGAACGGGCTTTACCTTAAAAAGTATTATGCATAGGACATCTAGCATATGTGCTTTGTACAATATTGTATTTTTACTTTGGTGTGTCTTTTTCTTTTGCGTGCTTGAGTTTTTTCCTTAGCCACTTATATTGTGTCTTGTGTTTTCATGCGCAGATGACATCTTCCTTTCCTATCTTTATCGGGTTTGCGGATGGCACTAGTCGACACACCCAGAATGTTGCTTCTGCAGCTTGGGTCGTTTACCACTCTGATGAGTTGGTGAGTTCTGGAGGTATTTTCTTAGGATCGACAACTAACAACATGGCAAAATATCATGTTGTCATCGGACTTTTAACCGAAGCTTCCTCCCTAGGCGTTTCTCGCTTGATCGTCAACCTAGACTCCCAACTCATGGTCTGTCAACTTAATCGAATATACACTATTCGCAATCCTATCCTACTACTTCTCGACTTACGAGTTCATCGTCTTGAATGAATGTTTGATTTTATCGAATACAAACACATACCAAGAGAACTCAATACCATTTTGTATTTGTTAGCTAATTACATCATGGATAGGTATCTCACACATAGATAAGTTTTCATAAAGGAAACAAAATCACATCACATATCATCATGTAAATTAAAACGCATCACATAAAAGACATCACTATTTGCAAATCATTTGGCACTGTAAAAACTCGGAAATGTATATATATACGGCGTGACTGAAAATGTTTTGATTACATCAAAAAAGTACATAGAAAGGAAAAATGTTCGGTCCTCATGCCCATAACATCATCATAAAGACTATACAAAAAATATCTATGAGGTACTAATCCTCTCGCATCACATTGTGCTCTAAGTAACACACCACCGCTCGGGATACTCGTCTCAGTAGAGATTTAATACTCTCAGGGACTCCCATTTTGTATCTCTGCAAGTGCAAGGGTACGCCTTCCCTCTCAAGAGGAGGGATACCCGTCGTCAGACCTCGGAGGTTTGTCTCCACCTCTCGGAGATCCCCTATTGCTACCTCATGAGCTGCTGCTATCTGAACATCCCCGCGACGTCCCAATGTCGGTATCTCTGCCGGACGTGTTGCTCCCCTATATTCATGAAGAAACGATACATCCGTTAGAAACTCTTCTATGTACCCAAAAAAAAAAATAATATAAGTTTTAAAATCAAAAAACACTTAACAAGATCATTTTTGGTTTCTTGCACCCAATCCGCCCCATCTGGAAGGACCAGGTCCATGCTTCCCTGGAAATCTACTCCGGCATATGGAAAATATTCTATCACAATCAATTGGTGTCCCAGTCAAGCGAAGAAATCACCAGTGAATTTGAACTATGAATCTGAGCCTAGTCTCAGAGACAGGATAGTCCATCGCTCCATACATGTTTCTCCCACTGGTCCTACTGCTAATGCAATTTGACGTTGCATCTGGGGAATGCGTTCTAAGAAGAATGAAACCAAGAATGAACCATACCCGAACTCCTTCTGTTGCCCTGCTCTGCATCTCGTGATCTACTCCTTCACATTCTGAAGGAACCATGCACTCCAATTAAACAGTGTTGGCTCTAGACATTGTAAACCATAGGCCACCTGTGATCTTGAAACTAGGTGCCCACTGGTACTTCCCGTGATACTTGTAATGGAAAACAGAATAGACTGAAGAGGTAGGTCCCTGATATCTTTGATTGTGATTCTACCTCCCACTAGTCTCACTCCTGGGACACAATCGTTTGTCAGGTACTCATCCACAGGTACAGGAAGTGCCTTATGTCTAGATAAAACTATGGGAGCCCCTCTTTTCGAGAGGTCGGTCAGGAAGTATACATCTTCCAACTTGATGGTGAGAAGTTGCGTTGCAATTTGGAACCCTTGTTCCACGACATTCCATAACCCGATCATATGCTCAAGAAGAAGAATCTCTTTCTTCATTTTTTTCATTTTGAAGAACTTGAGGAGACCACAATTTCTCAATGCGGCCCATGTTCGGGGACTTTCCAAAGTGGCCACATCATCAAGCTCGTGCTCTCTTTCTTTCCACTTGGTCATGATTATTGCTGAAGTCACCTGCAATCATCAACCACCAAAATTCATTAATCACGTTTTTTCGGCAATCTTTTTGTGTAATTGAAAAACTTTAAAAATAATTGTTTGCTTTGTCTATGAGGCCAACGCCCCTTTAACATGCACATCAGTGCACCAACGCAGCCCCACAGTAGCCACTAAGGCATTTTAAAACTTAGAATGCACTATTCACATTTTGAGAAAGCGTTGGCAATTTTTTTGGGCATTTTTTCTTGTGTTTTTGGGCAGCGCCCTCTTCACCACTACACGAGGGCATTGGCACACCTTTCATCATCTTGTAAGGGCGCTTTCAAAATCGGGCAGCACTTCCCCACTAAATCTAGAGGAGCACCGAGCCCTTTTGGGCGCTTGAGACAACCCAGCGCATCAATTTTTGTACCCAATCTTTGCCTAAAAAATAATTTTGAACCATACAAATGAAAGAAAGGAAGAATAGCACTAACCTGGTCCAAACGGCGAGGAAAATGGCTGACCGTAGCTCCGGCACCGAACAATGCAAGATTCCCCTCCAAAGCACAAATTCTCCACTGCTACAAATCTTTGCACAAATGAAATGGTAAATGATATTTTTACCCAATTTTACTATTATAAATTTCATTTTTGCTTAAGATATAGTTATTTTTGGGTTTTAAAAATATTTTGGAGGCCTTATTAATCCCCTGGAATGCAGTTTTGACACTATTGGCAAGTTTCGGAGCAGTTTCGTTCGTTTTTTTTCATCTTGTCACATTCACGAGCATAGTCTTAGTTCGTTCTCAAGCTCAAACACATAAGAACGCGCTGGGTAAACTTTTATCTATTTTTCATACCCGCATGGATACACGAAAAAAGAACCCCTTGGAGCCGTCTTTAAGCTCTTTTCAGACTCTCTAAATGTGAAAAGATTGTCAAGTGATCTTGCTTCCTTTCCCACTCTTTAAAAGGTTTGAAAGGGCGTCTTTTGAGTGATAATTTTCTCTTTTTCGGCCTCACGAGACTAACATTACAAAAAAGGACAACCCTGGAGTCGTCTTTAAGTCATTTTCAGACTCTCTAAATATGAAAAACCATCGACTTTACCTTCTCTGGACTCGTTAAACAATCATACTTTGAAGGGCCCATACGGGACCGAACCCTTACTTCTTCCAGTTCGTTAAACAAAGGAAGAGGGACTTACCGAAGGTGAGTTATATCGAGCATGTGTTACCCTCCTCGAGCTCGTTAAACTAAAAAGAGGTACTCGTCTATCTAGATAGGGAAAAAACTAAATGAAGCAAGACAAATAGTTTTTGAGAACATTACCAGTAATTCTTACAGTCGCCCTTGAACACGGCATTTTATCTGTGCACGCATTTCAATCCACTTAACCTCTACACTGAACCAATCCTTTGAGTTTCCTTACTCCTTTGGGTCACCCGACGAAAGTCACAGTATCCACTGCATTATCAAGTTTTGGTCCATGTCAAGTTTCTGTTGTCATGCCTCAGTGTTCAAGGGAAGTGTCTGCCTCAAGAGTCAACCATCACAAATACTTGTTTCAATACTCGTGTCAGTGCATGTTAATTTTATCCACCAGTTACATATATTTGTCGGTTTCATTTGGTTGATGGGGGATACACCAAGGCCCTCCTTCGACGAGTTTATTCCTGTCGATTTCAGCTCATTATCCAAGAACTAGACTTAGAAACCAGTTAGTACCTTGAGACCTGCATGCCTCAATGGAAGGCCTCCTCACATCCAACAGTGGGTTTACATCATTGACCTCTGATCGGATGATTCCACGGATGTTCGACTTTAGCTCATCTATTCACATTCGTTGGAATGTACTAGAGTACCTTGGGAATCATTGACATCAATGGTGATTTCCCTCGCGCTTGTTAACGGTTTACCTCATTGACTGGTAATCAAGTGGTTTCTTCCATGTTTGACATCAGGACATCTATTCACGTGGTTAGATTCATACTACATCAAGATCAGTAAGAAGACCCTGGGTTGAGTCATCACTCTTATATATACTTTGCCCAGGTTGCGAAGGAATTTCTTTTCAACGTTGACACATATACTGTTACATAGATCCACTTTGTATTGGTCGTGGTTATGTCTTGTTGTCTCATAGATCCACTGTGTATTCTTGGTGACTACAATCAGTTCAGGTCATAGGAGTATAGATCCACATTGTATCTTCAGTGACTATACCTTTTTGTCAATATAATTATGGATCCGCAGTGTATTTTATGGTGGCCATACCTTGAAAGTCTTTATCACTCAAGCATAGGTATGCCTGCCATAGGTTTGAAACATGTCATAAAATTTGTTTGGTGGTTATGTTCATCTTCTATCAGGTTCTCTGAGTCCATACCCTTGCTTGAAAAAGTCTACAAAGTACTTCAGTCATCAGTTCTCATCTTCTAACTTCGCACTTTGGGGGGCAATCTGTTACACATCAAAATTAATCATTACGATGATGGCCTAGTGTCGTCATTACCAAATGTCGCAAGTGTCGCATTTTGCCCACAAGTGTTACAAATATCATACTGTCATCTTGCCAATGTTGTGTCTCAGAAGACATTATCAAGAACACTTACAAGACACCTCAAAATACTGGTTTTGAAGAGGAGAAGTCATTTGGCAAAAAGTACAAGTCTTTTGCCACTCAGAAAACCACTAAAAAATCAATTTTGGAAGGCAACGCTCCCCTATACACTGTCAAGGAGTGCCAACGCTATGTGACCTCTTTTGGGGGAGCGTTCCAACGCTCTATGCCCCATTCTGAGGAAGCGCTGGCATTTTTGAGTGAATCTTTGGATTGTTGAGAGAAATCAGGGAAGAATCCCTTCATATCTGGAGTTGGTTGGGTTCGGATCTGAGGTCAAGGCTCGACTTTAGAAAAGATCCAACACTAAAGGAGAAGAATCCTCAACTTATCCCAAGGATCTCTTAAGTGGTTAGGCCTCTCCAAGCCTATATAAGGAGGCCTCTTCATGGTGAAAGGGGAGACATTGTGAAGTATCAAACTTATGATCTCATACGTGAGATATCATTGAAGCATCAACATTCTGTGTGGATTATTTGAGCAAGGGTCTGGACAAAGAGAGCTTGGTGAAGATGATGCACTACATCCATGGATGTAAGCATCACTTTTTTCTCATTAATATAAATCTATGCTTGTCATGTTTCCTTTAAAGTTTGTGTACATTTCATGAACATGTTTCTTTCATAGATTCATTATGAAGCTAATCATGGTAGAGTAGGAAGTATCATTGTTGTTTCTCATTGTACCACAGGACCTTCTGAAGAACTTGGAGATCAAGATCAGCCTGGATCGAGCAAGGACAAACGTCAGTAAAAAGGTATTTACTATTATTCCTTCCTCTTCTTTGATATTTTATCTTTATAAAAAGGAATGCCAGTGTCCACAATAGCACTTTCTGTCTTGGAGTTAGGAGTTTAAATCCCAAGAGAGAATCCACTTGTCCGCACGGGGATTTCTCTATAACCCATATGTGGCCAAGTGTCTTGAATGTTAGCAGATAAAAGTAGAACATCACCATCCGGTAGGTAAAATGAATCCCTTAATTGTACTTAACTAGAAGTGGGAAGAAATCGTGATAGATTTCCAAAGACTTCCAAGACCGATGATTATATCTTTCTAGTGGTTAACCAACTAACTAAGGTAGCACATTTCATTTCGATCAAGACTACTCATCAGGCATGTGACATAGCTTGTATCTTTATCCAAGATATGGTAAAATTACAAGGTGCACAAAAAATTATTGTCACATCGAGAGTCGAATTTCTAGTAGAATTTGTTCCAAAATTTGCACACAAAACTAAGTTTTAGTGTAGTTCATAATCCATAGTCCGATGGATAGATATAAAGAGTAAACCAAATCTTGGAAGATATGCTATGAATGTATGCAATGAACCAATCAAGGTGTTGGGAAGATTATCTTCCACATGGTTACGACTAACTTAAGAAGAGCCCATTCAAAGCCTTGTATGGATGGAAAGGTTGTCTTACTCAAATGATACCATTGTCCACATACATCTCATATAAACAATACCACCAACAATGCCAACACATCAACATGATACCACCAAATCTAGCCTATAAATCCATACATGCCCCCTTGAACGATTTAGTCCAATATATGTTGCACCTAACCGACTTAACTAACTCAAATGAATGTGTTCACGACTTCGCCCATAAAACAACCTCACCTTGGTCACCATTCATTTATCTAAATTTTATCAACTCCATCGGATCACCAACTCTAACTTCATCCCAACTTTTGCAATTCTCATTGTCACAATCATGTATGCATGTTTATATTTGTTATAACTACCAAGCCATCTTGAATTTGTCTCAAGTGGTGCAAGTGTGTGGACACTATTGTACCCAAATCATCTTACCAAAGGTCTCACCTTAGATGGCCAAGTTCAACAAGATGAACTCCATCTCCATGTTAGAAAGCCCCAAGTCTTTGCAGCTACTACACGAACGCAATGATGAATTATATCAAGCTCAGATAGTTGAATGCCATACTTAGGACGAGATAGGATGATCCAACAATGTGATGTAGAGCTTGGGCCCTACCAATCAAAGTACACAATGGAAACATCACTTACAACAACAATTGCATCAAACTCAACACAACATAAATTCATAACAATAATTTTACATCCTTAAATGGAAACAAAGATGATTTAAAAATATGAACTCATTACAATGCAAATACATAGGGCTAAGCATGTACTTCTAGGTTAGTATCTTCAATAATGGCCAAGGGATCATGCACTTCTCAATAGAGGACCAAAATCCCCTTTCTCTTAATTCTCATCATATTTAAAATAAAGGACTTGTAAGTTCCTTTATTACATGTGAACCCAATAACTTCATCTTCCAATTGAATACTAAGTGTACATATGAAATTTAGCCTTTCTGGAAATTACAAAATAATAATAATTTTATCAATTACAAGAATAATTGACTTGGAATAATTGAAAAATGTGAGAAAATCGAATTATGGGCATTAAAACTGAGTGCAAACCAGTCTTAGGCGGCTCAAAAAAATGCATGTCAGCCCATACAGGAGCACTCCACATGGAATCCACAAGTACTTTGCTAAATTAAACAACATTGTCTACAAAATCCATGTCTTAGATTTTCCAAATTATTCTTCAATTACACGCAATCTATCCACAAAATCAATGCTTTCACTATATTGACCAACTTTGACTAGTATTACTAAAATGCACACCCAAGCTTCATTACAAACCTAAATTTGGATTTTTAAGTTATTGTGTCTATCATGATTTGCTTGACCTTTCCATATGGTTATATTTGCAATCCCAACGCAAAAACTTTTAGTTGCATCAAAACATGAAAAACATGCTCTATTGTCAAGGAAGTGCAAATCACATTGACATGGCTTGGAAACGGGCACACCATAGTTCATAGAATCACCATTGACGACTTCCAAAAGCAAATGGATGTATTGTTTCACATGGTGCATCACTCTCAACTTTGACTTTCCTTGCAACTATCTTGAACTAAAAGTTATCAACCTCCAAAAATAACATTTTCATTATTTTTAACACTTGGGAATTTTGGAAAAATGCTCACCGAGGTAAAAGTATGCATGTTTTATGTGTTTTGAAGCATAGACATGACGTATAAGGATGTATTAAACCTTCTAATCTATTGATAACTCATCACAAATGAATGAAATACAAAATATACCTAATCAAATGCGGAAATCAAGGTTAGTGCATTGTCTAGATGAGGGATGCTCTTGCATCATAAAGGCCCTTACATTTGTTGGATCATGTTCTCATTAATGCCAATGATTGATTTCATTGATTGATGTCAAGTGATTGTCCAATCCTTGATGAGGAAAACTATTCTACTTGGAGAATAGAGATGAGAGTGTATTTGAAGACAATGGGAGCAGCTATTTGGAAGGCAACCATCGGTGGATATGTTCCATTGAAGAACAAGTCAAAGTTTGCAGCTCAAGGGGAAGGAAAGAAGAATGATGCTTTGGCTCTCAAGACAATTCTTAGTGGACTCTCAAGCCCTATCAAAGAGAGCATGGGACAATGCACTTCCGCCAAGGATCTATGGACAAAGCTAGAGGAGACATATCAAAGAAAGGAAGAGAAAGAAGAAATTGAAGACCACTCCATCAAGATCATCAAAGGTAAAGAATCATCAAAAACTCTTGAATGCATTATTTCTAGATGAGATTAGTAAAAGTTTTGAAACTATTGTCCATCTCAAGACCCAAATTGAAGAAGCCAAAAGAATAGAGGAACTATTGAAGATTCAAATAAATGAAAAGGAAGATTCATGTTGCAAGTTAGAA
>ML827295.1:36768-56845 GCA_009831015.1 Picea engelmannii | reverse complement strand
AAACTTCATTGACAAGTATTGCTCAAAATAAAATTAAGTTATCATCTATGTTTTTCGTGCTTAGTATCTTTATTCAGGCTGCTTTAAGGATAGTCATTTTGTGGGAAGTGATCCTTCCAACTATCCGGTTTGCTGCCACTATTTTAAAGGAATTCCTTTGAATATTTAGACTAAAACTGTAGTGACCATACATGATCCAGTTAAAGGGTATTGCCTACAGTGGTTACTTGTGATATATCTATGAGATCATTTACTTGGATAACTTAGGGGTACTACCTGAGTATATTTTTGGATACTGTATCAGTCGTACTGGGTCAGACTGAATGTTTTTGTTTGTAGTTGAAGCATGGCTGGAGTTAACACTCAGGTTTTGGCCCGTAGGCCCATATTTCGAACTAAGACGCTCTGATACCATATGTAATAGCCAAATATTTCTAAACATCATCAAGTTTCCTAAGCCATTTATTTTGTAAACTAAAACAATAACTTCATAGCATAATATTGATTTTCATGACAACAACTTCAGTAACTTAGATTTATCAATAAATACTGATTTCATGGCAGAAAGAAATAAATACATAACTTAACAAAGTACCTAGTTCTGATGCTAATTGCTATTTCCACTGTGCCTTGTTGCTGCCTCCCTGTTACCTACTACCCAGATCAATCCTGCCACAAACAAGAAAATAACTACCCAAAACTACTGTCCTCCCTGTCAACTAGGAAAACTACCTAGCTCCAGGATATCTACGGATATCCTGGCCCCCGTGCCCAAAACTTCCAGCAACTTGGTGCCTCAACTGAATAAAAGTCACAACCAGAAACTCTCTACTCACAGCAAGTCCAACAGTCCTCAGGATCCATCCTCCGTCGAATGATGCTCCCATCAACCTTCCCCCCTCCCTTATTCCTCCTTCACCGACTCATGCAGTTACTCCTCCAACCACCCTCCGTGCTTGTCCGTTCTCCCTTCTTAAATGTTTTATCTTCTCGGGATTCATATGCTCCCTCTCTACATACGCAACCATTTTTTTAACATTTTTCATTGATCTTTTAAATTTATTTCTCAGGTCATTAAATGTGATCTGTAGTTAGAGTATTACTTAATTAATCACAATTATTCTCTTTAATAAATTTTACTTTATAATCCTTAAATATTTATTTAACTAGGGTCGTTACAAAGAAACAAGCATGGAAAATCTTGGTTGGTGCAGCTGGCTATTGGAGCCAAAAGAAAATTCAATGAGATGGTTAAGTCATGTCTTATGGACATGAATGGACTGAGCACAAGGGGAGATTTGAAAATATTTCCTTTAGGATCTGATGACCACCTATGATCCAAAATGGATCCAGGAAGGCCTAAAAATAAAATTTTCTAGAATTGGACGAAACCAATGCCATTGCCTCAGTTGAGTCGAATGGGACCAACAAATTATGCAAATGATCACGAACCAAAAAATATTTATCCTATCATGAAACCTAGAAGATAGGGTGGAGTATTCATTACTAGAGTTGGTTAGTGAAAGAGGAATACTTTGGGGGTGAGCAAGGCCCTTTAGTCCCTTCTACATGGGAGTTGTGGGTAATTTCATGCACCAATTGTTACAATTATTTAGGTTCGTGAGGGTGATTCCTTAGTAACCAAATTGACTCTTAATTCCGTGTCACCATTTTGTTCATGAAAAACATGATACCATTCCATTCCTTCAATTTTTTGACAGAGATATCGAACCCTTTCCAAAATCAAGGAAAGATGGATCTCAAAGGGGATTTATTTTGTATTCATGTGTTGGATAATTAAACGAGATGCCCCAAAATTAGGAGCTTCTTGATCTACATGGAGATGAACAAATTTATTTCTTTTAACAAGGCATATGCTTATGCATGATTGTTACTCCAAGATGTCATTTGAAAGTTTGTTCTAACTCCCCCCAAGTACTATAGATAACCCCTCCCACACATGCCTCCCTAAATAATATTGCTAATATTATCTTTTATTAAAAAAATTAAAAATAACAATTAATAATTAATCCCTAACTCCTTAATCTTATAAATCCTTTCCTTTAAAATACTCACCCCTAAGAAAATTACTCCTTAAATCTAAAAACCCTAACCTCTAAACCCATTCCTAATCACCAATCTAATATTTAACCTTCTAATCCCAAACCTATAAGCCTAAACTCACTAACCCATAACATATCATTTTTTATATTTCTAACATAATGGAAATGTTATTAGCAAATTCATTTGTTTAAGTAGGTCTCCCTTTCCAAAATATCAACATCTAACTCTCTTTTGGGTTGTGTTGTGTTGATAGTCTCCCTTTCCACTTCACAAATTGGGATTGTGATAAACTTTACCTTTCAAGTATGAATTTGCTTAGACTAAAGGTTTGGGTTTTTTGGTTTTTTCCTCATTATATTTTCAAGTGGGTTTTGTTTGAAATATGGCCATAAATTCCTAGAACTTTATATTTAAGTGGTTGATTTTGTATTATCTCAGTGCGTTAAATTTTTTTCAGAAGGATCAATTTATTGATATGTTCAAAAATACAATTTATAAACAACATAAATAGGTGATTTCATAAATGGGTTATTTCATCTAGATTAAAATTGTTGAATTCCGACGAAAAATAAACATAAAATATTTACACAACACCATATAAATGTAGACATCAACTAAATGGGATAAGCATATCGTTATCTCAATTCATTGTGCACATATTATTTTTAATGACTCTATAAATAAAGAAGTCATAACTTCAAAATTCAAAATGTGTTCCATCGTTGATCTGATCACTTCGCGATTGTCCATTCATTTTGTTTTATCTTTGAAATGGAAGATGAATATTGAAGAACATGATAACTTCGCAGTAGGAGTAGGAGAAGATCAAGATTGAGAGCACCTACAACCACTCCACCTGAGCCTAATACTCTCACTCACAATTAATTAAGAGATGGGAATGATCGTGATGCCTCCAAAGTGGATGCTTGATGAAGAAGCATCAATTGTTATTGGCAGGTGTTAAAGGATGTGGGAAAAATTCTCCATCATTTTTTCCCTTTGTTGCGCGATATCTTTCTCAAGAAATAGATTAATATAATTGTATGCTTGGTCATTTTTATTTTCTTTCACCATGGAGGGTTTCTTGGGCGTGCAAGATCAGTTGTCCTCAATGTTAGAAATAGTGGATGTTCTTGTTTAACCATAGACAATATAACAATATTGTCACCCAACCATAGGCCAAATCCACCCCCGAGCACCTTAACCTTGACAGAGAATGATTCCAGAAGAAAACCAGTAGCCAACCAAGGCTAGTGCACTAAGCAAGACTGATCAGAAAGTCCAACCATAACCAATAGAAAGTCTGAGCCTTAACCGAGAATATATGTTGTAGTAGCTGCAGTTGTAGCTACAACCCAGACTTGCACACTTGCCAAGTTTTTGCAGTGCGCACTTCTTCCCAGCTGAAATTTCAAGTTGTTGTGTACAAAATGAGGTCTGGCTACTTGTATTTATATTGTTTTCCTAATCTATCTGCATTGACTTCTTATTCTGGAGGCTATTTAATATTTATAATATTAAATATTTCCTTGAGCCGACTTGTCTTCTAGGGTTGATTTTAATGCTTTAGGGTTTCTTCTTGCTTCCCAAAATATTCTATTTTGATCAAGGTTACATGTGGAGGTAAATACCTCCCACATCTACCATAATATTAACACTCCCTCCTAGCTAGGGAGGTATTGAAGGCAATGGTCTTGAGCAAAAGCATACCATTCAACCAGTAGCATCATTATAGTCGTACAAACTATCTCATGATTAGATCATGAGCACCATCATCACTATCATATGATAGAATCAACTGCATCATCTCTCGAAGACATACTCTATATGAGTAGTCAGGCATGATGTTGAATAAGTCACTCACTCCAAAGAGTGATACATGGACCATTCTTCTAATCTGGATAAATGTCCTAGAAGAATTATTATCCCAATAGATGTTAAAATCTATCCCATGGACTATAGAGACCATTCCCTTAGGAATGTCAATATAGGACTATTTTCTAATCAAGTTATAGAGATCTATCTCAACGTATATGCCCTATAAAATATCGGTCTTGAACCATTTTCCTAATCGGGCGACAATCTATGCCTTAGGAAAATACTAGTCCATGACATGCCAACAAATTGTCAACCTGGACCATTATCCACAGAGAGAATACTTGTCCACCAACAATCTATTCTATCTGGACCATTCTCTGCCTGGAGAATGTCTATCCACAAGAACATTGACTATCCATCTAGCTTATTATCATTTTCAACACTACTGATAGTCTATATGGAAATCAAAACAATGTCTATCCATATTAGTACACAACTACAATCTAGTGGTACACTACGACACCAAGTAGCACACAACTACTTAATAAATGACACATAGTCATGACTAGTGGAACACATCCACCATAGTAGCATACATATACTATCCAGAAACATACAATCTCCATAGAAATTATATCATCTGATATCAACCTGCACAAAAAAACAATATCATTATATAAACTGAGTCATCTGGGCCATTCTTCCACTCACATCTATGAGATCTTGGAAGCGCATATGCCCTCAAAATGTAAAACATCACCCATGAGCTATCTGGACTATTATTCTCAATCATAGAAGAATAAATGTCCTAATTTATGAGCCTACACCATTCACCTAAGTGGTCCATTCCTTTGCCACTAAACAAAGTGAAACCTGGAGAGAATGAGTCTTCTCTAGGGAATTCCTATCCCTGATTGTTGAACCTGGACCATTCACCGAACTAGGCCATTCCTACGGAACTAAACAAAGTGCAACATGGAGAGAATGACTATGCCCTAGGGAATGATTGTCCGGACCATTTCCTAAGGAAATGATTGTCTTTCACCAACCTCCAAAACATACCATTCATCAAAACTGCTCACAACTGTGAACTTCGAAAGAATGACTTCCCGACAAGGTAGACCATTCTACTTCACTATTACTGAGAGTGATTTCCAAGAAGAAATACTTTACTAGACCATTCCCCCACACTGGACACAAGGGGAATCATTGTCTATGGTACATCAACAATCTATCAAACCATTTTAATTATGAAAATGACTGTCTGATCTGGACCATTTTCCGAATTGGAAAATGCATCGCCATCAAAAATATCAAAACACTTTTCGAATAGGAAAAGAACTTCTCATTCTAGACAATTTTTTGAACTGAAAAATGGTTTTCCATAAATCAATAGCACATCAGTGCTCTCTCCCAACCTGAGAGTCATCTCTTCCCTTTTCAATATGGAAGTCATCTCCACGAGCTCCAACTTGTTTTTGGAGTACACAAACTTTTTCATCTTGGGAAAAGGCTTTACCAAAATATCTTCTATCTGCTCATCTGTGGAGATATATTGGAGAACCACTTCTCTTTTCTAGACCTCATAATGAAGAATGTAATGCTTGATATCAATGTACTTCGGTATTTCTGCAACACTGGTTTTCTCTGAAGGCTTTATATAGCTCTTGACAATTACAGTATATCATGGTTGGATTCAACTCTTTTGTTTCTTGCTAGCTCATGACATCATGGTAAGGCTCAAACTAGAACATATCCAAGTGGCACTTCTTCTATCATCATGAGAGTTTGTCATGGACTAGAAATCCATCATACTAGAATTATGAGTAACCATTCTAATACAACATCTCTGTTATAGAAATTTTTCACCATGCTTCTTTTGTTCATTGGAGGATCTGCACCAAGTTGTCTTCTTCCATCTACATACAAGAGTCTCTTTCTGTTATACCTCAAAACCTTGAGGTTTCTCTACATATGCTTGTTTGTTCAATTACTTTGTTGAGGAGAAAATTCCTTACATTCATCTGATGTAAACTCCAACCCATGGATATTGCAAGAGATATAATGGCTCAGGTAGAGGTATGTCTAGTTACTAGAACAAGCTATCATCATAGTCTTCTCCCTCCATCTGGGAGAACCTTTAGTTTTGGATCCCACAATTCTTCCATTCATAAGTGTTCCATTTCCTCTACTTGATTGCTTCTAGTGGGTTTAAACCAAGCTGTTAGTCTTGTGATTCTCGATATAATGACTAGTTGTTCTATCTTTTCTTTCTCTCTTGGAATCTTCATGTTCTTCCTCATGTTTCTCTTTAACTTTGGGGTCCATGGAGTTTTCTATAGATTCCATGCCCTGGATATTACAAATTCTTTCTTTCATCATAGGATCATGGATGTGGATGGACAACCAAGGATTCTTTAATGCTTCTTTTTGAATAAAACTTCTTCTAAAGTCAAACTGAACACGTGCTTCCTTTCATGGTTTTACCATTGATGGGAACATGGATAGATACTTCATAATCCTCAATGGATCATATTATTTAAGATTATCTCCCTCCTAATCCTTGCTTCATGCATGAATGCATGCTCTTCTTTTGGAATTATATAATCGGCTCCCTCCATATAAGAGAGTCCACACCTTTGGCTGCATCCTTATTTCCTTCTACAAAGTATCACAAGTCTTTTTCTAATTTCCTCTTGATTGCTGGCTTCTTTCTATTTTTACTTCTTCCAGGTTTCTTCAAGTTTGATTTTGATTTCATCTTATCTTGCAACTGTTAGTTATGTTAATAGTTTCCACATGAATTATTATCAAGGGTTGTTAATGTACTTCATCTTTTCATGTGTATTTCTTGGCTTGTAGTCATCATGATAGCAATCCTCATCTTGTTTTTCTTCCATAGAACATCTTATCTTCTAAGAAATAAATATGCAATATATGTACAGAAACTATGTAAACATGGTATGTACAAGAACTATGAACAATATTTTTACCTTGTCTTAGAAGAAGAAGTCTGTTTTATCTTTCTTGGCCTTCTTTGAGAGTTCTCTTTCTTTGAAAAATGATGCTTCATGTGTTTCCTTCCTTTTCTTTAACTCGGGACAATGATTCTTGTAGTGACCATATTTTTGACAGTTGAAGCATTGTATTTTTGACATGTCTTTCTAGTGATTTGGTTTCTTCCTTGAGACAAAATTCCTTTTATTCCTAAAATTATTGAACCTTGTTGTGAAGGCTTGATCATCGTATTTCTTTTGGGGTTTCTCTTTTGCACGAATCCTTGATTCTTCTTGTGCACAAGAAGTCCAAAGTTCTTCAAATGTGGGATACTCCTTCCTTTTGCTCATGCTTGTGGAAAATGCATCCCATGTATTGGGAATAGCATTGAGTACTATATTTACCAGTTCCTTCTCTAAAATGACTTCTTCAATAGCTTGTAGTTGATCTCTTAAGTGAGATATTCTCACAAGGTATGATGTTGTGTTGTCATCATCATTCATTTTCATGTCACAGTACTCATTCTTCAGACTCATTACTTGTCCAATGTTCCCGACTGAGAATAGGTTTGTTAGGGAGTCACACATATTCTTAGATGAGTCAAGATAGGAGATGTAGGGTATCAAGTGGTATTTTATAGATTCCACTATGATACTCATGGCATTGATGTCATTGTCTTTAAACTTGTCAATAACTACAACAATTTGAGGTTCCTTCTCTTTTCCTTCTTCGAACTGTGGTTCCACGATCTTTCCTTTCATGATATCCAACACTTGATTCTTTTCAAGGATGAGGTCAATCCTTGTATTCCATGCTCTGAATTTGGAAGCCCTTTCTAGATTTTTTTTATGACTTCATAGAGTAAGTCATAATTTCTTTGACATGGTCAACCTTTGAATTTGACCAAAAACTCAAACTTGACTTCTTGTCTTGCTGAGAGTACCAAGAGGTGTGCTAGGCTAGGGTGCACTAGGATATCCATAAATTAGGTTAAACTCTTCACTTAAGGTGCCTCAACAAGAGGGTTAGGGTTTCATTGCTGCAACAAACAAACTCACTGCAACTGCAACTACAACTGAGAAAATCCTCCCAATCTATCTTCCAGTGGTTAGACTGTCCAAAGATAGTGTGGGCCCATAACCTGTTAGAAATAGTGGATGTTCTCATTTAACCATAAAAAATATAACAATATTGTCACCCAACCATAGGTCTAAGCCACCCCCCAACACCTTAACCTTGACAGAGAATGATTCTCGAAGAAAACCAATAGCCAACCAAGGCTAATGCACTAAGAAATACTGATAAGAAAGTCCAACCATAACCAATAGAAAGTCTGAGCCTAAACCGAGAATACAGATTGTAGTAGCTGCAACTGTAGCTACTACCTAGACTTGCTCACTTGCCCAGTTTTTGTAGTGCATACTTCTTCCCAGCTAAAATTTTGAGTTGTTGTGTACAAAATGAGGTCTTGCTACTTGTATTTATGTTGTTTTCTTGAGATGTCTGGATCAAATTCTCATTATGGAGACTAAATACTTAATAATAAATATTTCCTTGAGCCGACTTGTCTTCTAGGGTTAAGTTTAATGATTTAGGGTTTCTTCTTGCTTCTCGAAATATTTTATTCTCGTCAGGGTTACAAGTGGAGGTAAATAACTCTTGTAGCTACCATAATATCAAAACTCAAGAGAGAAAATCTTCAGAACCAACTTGTTATACTGGAACCTCGTCGAGGATATGCACTGAAAAAAATGATCAAGAGCAGCCTACTCTGATACCACTGATCTAGCTTTTTTTTGGCACGAAATGAGAGAAGATATATAATAAAGAAATGAATATAGTTATCTCAGAGATCCAATAATATAACAAAAATATATCATAGAGGCAACCATAAACATAGAGATACAGTAATACACAATTTCTATTAATGAGAAAAATGTACAAAACTATAGAAATACAGAGTGAAAGACTTGCTAGAATCGTGGAAGCTTATCTCTGAGAAGAGATGCGACGACAACTCACATTCACGTGAAGATGATTTTATAAAGAGGCTCCAAAGTTTTTGTAGAATTTGTATATGTGCCCAAGAATATACTCTTCATGGAACCCAGGATCAGTATCTGCACTCACCCAAGAATTTCTACATGCACTAACCCATTTTGTACTACGTGCAAGGAATAAAGAATATATCGCATGCAAACCAAATATGAATGTATCTTTCAGGAAGCATTGTAATTGATTTTGTAACAACCCAAAGGATGATGGAATGGTCATGGATGAGATGACAAGTTAGTTAGGATTTCTATGCTCTAAGAAATATATGGGCGAATGCATGTAGACATGTAAAGGGGTTGGGTTTTTTCCCAAAAGAGTGGAGTAGAGAGTAGGGAAAGAGAGTTGAAACATAGAGAGATAGAATTCAATTCTGTAATAGTTTTGTATTAGCCTTGTATTCAGAGCTAGTTGGGATACATGTATGAGGGAAAGAGAGCTTAGTTCATGGCGCATCACTTTTCTTTGTAAACGATTTATATGGTGTTGAATTTAATGAATAAAATACACATACCTTTCTCTCTTCATTTCTTATGTTTAATATTTTTAATGTTTTCTTGTTTACTTTCCTATGTATGCCAATCTTGTAGTAAGTTAGGATTAAATGAATGGATGACTAGTCTCTAGAGTTTTCTTGTATGTTTAATTCCTTCACACCCATCAAAAGACTTATGATCTCTCTAGTGAAACCTTCTTCAGTTCTTCAAGATTGAATATGTTCTTTCCTATGAGTTTTTTTTTGTAACACTTATCAAAACCTAGGTCTATAACCCCCCTTTGTGAAGAAAAGGGTCAATAGTATCTAGATCATAAATCCCCTCCCCTTTCCCAAGATAAGATACCTCATTCCACTCCTCCATCCCCATCCCCTAATGACCAAGCTACCCCATTCCCCATACAACAATGGACAACTAAGTTATGCCAATGTGGTAGAAGAAGAGGACGAGGTCTTGGGAACATTGGGCATCACCCTACTAGGAGGGGAAGATAATGACATAGTAGAAATCAAACATGTATTTCTTTTAAATATTGTCGTGTTCTCAATTTAACTAAATATACGCATGTCAACTAGGAAACAAAATAAACTTCGGTTAGAAAAAAAAGAATCACAGTTTTCAAATCCCCTTGCCCCTCACAATGTACCTTTTTCTATTATTAAACAAAGCCACATATTTTGACTCAATGCAATTTAACCATTTTGATCTTAAAAAAATAATTTCATTAAAGAAAAATAACAAATTTGAAAAACATGAATGGTTCTCAGATGAAAATTTAGGATCATTTTCATAATTACCTTTCATTTTTGAGTTCATATTCCTTGTCATAGATTAGTCAATAAAAACATTGTTGGATAAGACCATGCAAATCTCTAGAAAGAATAATTTGAAACCCTCTAATTGTTTCCATGAGACAAACATATTTCTCTGGGAACCTATGAATACCTCTACTATCAAAAGGGTTCATATTTCATGAAACATGTGTTCAATGGTTAGTGGTAATACTAAACTCAATTCATGGTTTTCAAATACCTCTACAAGTATATTGGGAGACAATGCCTTGGTGATGGCTGAAAATTATTACCAAAAAGGCCTCAAATTTGTTTTTAATTATCATAAAATAATTGTTATTATTATTCTATTTATTAACACAATTAAATTTGTATTAATTAAAATACTATAGCTAAGCCATACAATGAGATTTTAGAAAACGTCATCTTGTGTTCAAAATCTTGATGATACTTTCTAGATATTCAGTTATAGTCCTTCCAAAACTAAGTATAAGCCCATATTACAATGAGGTTTTAGAAAACGTCTTCTTGTGTTCAAAATATTGATGATACATTTTAGATGGTCGGCTATAGTCCTTCTAAAAACTAAGTATAAGGCCATATTTATAGAGACACATACATAAGATCAGCTAAGACAAAAAGAAAAAAATATACTAAAGGAGACATGTCTTCCATAGATTTAGATAGTAGTGAAATTAAATACTGTGTTTCCCTTGTTAGAAAAATAGGATCGTAGAGAAATAAAATAAAACAAATGCGGAAATAAAACACATAAGATACACAATACAAAAGAGACACAGATATACGTGGTTCACACAATGTGGGCTACGTCCATCAGAGAAATTTCCAGGTCCTTCCTTTATTATTATATAGGAAATAAAGGGATACAACCTACAACAAACCCGTTGTAACTTCCTTGTCGTTCTCTCACAGTCTCCTTACTCAGAATACAATATTCACAATGATACATAGCCACAATACATTTCCCTCATAAAAGAGGGTTGCCTTCTAGGGAAAAAAATCCTAACATAAATTCTACCATCAGATCTGTGACCTCATAGTGAATGACCCATATTTACAATGAAATTACAATATACATTTACAAGGCAATTTTTCCTTTGGGTGCTTCGCCTCTGAACCCCCATCGGGGAATGCTGTCCCCTAGACCCTGCAGGGCGGGTAACCCCCCTCTGCACTCCCCCGCGTGGAGGAGTGTACATTTTTCTGGGGTGTAAAGTCTTCATGGGGTATAAACACGGCTCAAAACAAAGACCTCTGAGTTAGGAAGATAATCAGGCTCCACAACCAACATCCCTTATATTTTTTCTCCAAGGATCATTGATGTTGTGGAGGATGCTTTGGTAAGGAAAGGGATAAATTTAGTTGGGGCCACTATAGTTACATAACCATATTTTATTGTTGAGGTTGTAGTGTCATGTTGTTGCTTTGATTCTTGAACTTGTGCTACTAGTGTGTCCATATGCTCCTTTTGAGTGACCATCATTCCCATAATAATTCAACTTTAAAATTCAGGCTACATTTTAATTTTTGGTGCTTGTCGATGTGGGTGTGGAGGGAAATGGATAATTCACTAAGCGTTCTCTCATACTATTGAAGAGAAATATGAATATGACAAGGTTCGTTGGGATCCATTCAAATCCCTAACTCATAAATTGAAGAAACCAATATGATTTAACAACATCTAATAGAACCAACAATGGGGACTTCCCTCCCTATCTCCTGAGGCTATGAATTCTATAGAAAAAGAATCTAAAGATAATAGGACTATTTCCTAGATGAAGATAATTTCCAAATGCAACAGTGCAACTAGGGAGGATGAATTGAAATTGAGATGCCAAGGGCCTAAGTGAACCTACACCAAAGAATCGAAGGAGGGTCGACAAAATTTTTGAAACAAAGATAGATCCCTAGCTAACCCAAGGAATGTGAGATGATGGTGCTTGGGTGGGTGATGAAAGATATCTGCCAACCGAAGCTAGATAAAGTTCTTCCAAACTGAGATTACCAAAATTTGAAAGTGGCCTTGATAAAAAGAGACTTGTATGTCATGATTCAATCCATAGATTAGTAGAAAGAATGGTTGCAGGGGGCGATCTTGCACCAAGACTTTGATATTTAGCTTCTTCATGGTCCATTTGAGCCGAATGTGACCAACAACTTATGCCAATAGTCACAAACCAACAAAGGTTTATCCTACCACGACGCCTAGAAGTTAGGGTGGAGTATTCATTACCAGAGTTGGTCAGTGAATAAGGAATACTTCGAAGGCAATAAATCCCTTTAGTTGTTTCTATGTGGTAGTTGTGGGTAATTTCATGCACCAATTGTTGCAATGATTCTAGTTCGTGAGGGTGATTCCTTAGTAGCCAAATTGGCTCTTAAGTCTTCCTCACCATTTTTTTCATGCAAAACATCATACCATTCCAATCCTTCAAATTTTTGACAGAGATATCGAATCCTTTCCAAAACCAAGGCAAGATGGATCTTATACGGGATTGCGTTTGTATTCATGTGCTCGATAATTAAACGATAGTCCCCCCAAAATTATGAGCTTCTTGATGTGCATAAGGATAACCAAATTGATTTATTTTAATAAAGCATATGCTTTGGCATAATTGTTACTCCAATAACCTTACCCCTTAACTCCAAATACTTTAACCTCTAAACCCATTCATAATTACCAATCTAATATTTAACCTTCTAATCCCAAACATCAAAGCCTAAATTCCCTAACCCGTAACATAACTGAAATGATATTAGCAAATTCATTTGTTCAAGTACATCTCCCTTTCCAAAATATCTACATCTAATTGTCTTTTGGGTTTCCTTGATAGCCTCCCTTTCCGCTTCACTAATTGGGATCTCTGTGAAATTTTACCTTTCAAATTGGAATGTGCTTAGACTAAAGATTTTAAGTTTTGATTTTTTTTAATTATATTTTTTTATTGATTTAAGTGATTTAGTCTGTATTATTGGAATAGGCTAAACGTTTTTTATAACGATGTTTAAAATTACACATTAAACATTATAATTGAGTGATTTTTTCTAAATTAAAATTTAGACTAACAATAAACATAAAACATTTAAACATCTAATGAATATAAAATCATAAAAACTTAAACGAACAATAAACATAAACCATTTAGATAAGGTTCATGAAGGTTACGTCTATTCATTGTGCTCAATATTATTTTTTGTGGGTCTATAAATAAAGAATTCATAACTTCAAAATTCAAAACGTGTTCAGTGGCTGATCTAATTTCTTCACGACTGTCCATTCATTTTATTTTATCTTCGAAATGGAACACGAATCACGAAGATCTGGACAACTTCGCAGTAGCAGTAGTAGCAGATCAAGATCGAGTGCACCTGAGCCTAATCAGTTAAGAGATGTGAACGACTGTGATCCGCTGGCTGTAGCAGAATCTCTACCAATTGAGAGTACAGAAGAACCTGAACCAGTAATCGACTTTTTTTCCCTGAGACAGCAGTTGCTAAACACAGCCGCACTTGTGGAGAGGTTGGGAGAGAGACCAACATCTCTGTGGCAGTTCCTGTGGCAGTTCCTTCGCATAACCAGAGACAGAAACACAGTCGCATTTAGGAGTCAGTTGGGGCATTTGCAAGACATGGTCTCACATGTGGATATGTTGGTACGCAGAGCCTCTCCAAACCAGTTGCGAGACCAGTTGCGAGATGGATATGCTGTGGAGCAGTTGGGAGAGATAGACGAACTTGTGCAGCAGTTGCAAGACAGAGCCACTATTGTGCTGTTTCGGGACAGAGCCTCTATGGAAACCTTGCAAAACATGGCTTTACTTGTGGAGAATTTGCGAAACATACTTGCACTTCTGAGGCAGTTACCAGACAGAGCTGCAGCTGACAGAGCTGCAGCTGCACTTGTTGATCAGTTGCGTAGCATAACCATTTTAGAGGAACATATAAATGATAATAACAGTATCACTTCAAGTTGTCCACTTTGCCTTTACGATTTTAAATTGGGCGAGGATGTGTCTCAAATGAATTGCGGCCACATCTACCATACCATTTGCATTTCTACATCACTGCAATATTTGAATACCTGTCCTGTCTGCCGTCGTCCATCCCAAATGCCCAGATAATTAAGGAGTGAGTTAAGTTGGGAGCAATCTTCTCTTCGAGTTATTTTTGCGACACATTTTTCTGCAGTGTAATTTTAAATTTAGAAGTATTTTGAAGTATGATTGATTTTTTGAGCATTTGGATTGATTTAAAATGGGGCAAAACCCTTGGGAAAGGTTCTGAAAAGTATGAAACTGTGATCCATGCCAAATTGAAACTATCCCTGAAAATCAAGCCAGATTCAAGCAAAAAAAAGAAAAATGTCCAAAAGGATTTTGGTCAACATGGATGACAAAGATGGATCATTTAAGATGTGGTCATTAGTTATCTTTGTTAATCCATGAAGACTCGATGAAGCCATGTACGGTAGGTTTTGTGTACATGCCATTTTAGTTGAGTTTTGAGGGCTAGTCCTTAATGAGGAAGGGCCATTAGACAAGCTTTTTTGGGTAGTTGCACTTAGCAAGGTTGATCTGCAAAATGTTGATGTTGAATGAAGCATTGTTGCACTCAAAGGTGAGTGGGGAGAATAAATTGGTGAAGTAGTAAGGCCAGGAATACCTCCCAACACTAATGGGAGGCATTGTAGGCTTTTAGAATGTTAGAGGGATAATGAGTCCCCTATGGTTATAGACTCGCAAAGTGTTTTTTATTTGGTAAGTGAAAGAATGTGTTGACGCAGGGAAATTTTCTTTCTCTAACACGAGGGAGATTTTCCTGAGGGAAAATCCCAATCAGATCTTCTCTCATTTGGTGTGGAAATCTGTACTTGTATGTGGGGTCACTTGTTGCTAACTGAATTAATTACTCTCCAAAGAGAGATTTGTTCAGCCTAGCTAAATTAAATCCTAAATGTAAATATATTTTAATATTTTGATGAAACCCTACTGTAATTTACAACTACAGTCCTATTTTAATAGATTTTGAAATATTAGATTATGCAGTTTATTTCCTTAGATCATAGATTAGATATTACTAGTTTATTTTTTATATTTATGAAAACAACTGAATACAAAAATGAAAGAACATTCAATTGAAATGTAAGTACAGTTGTGCAAATAGGTTAGTGAGCCATGAACTTTTTGGCCAGTGAGACTATTTTTRTATTATGTAATTTCACTCTAAATTTAATGAAAAAAATCAYTGTTGCGGACCATCSTGACAACAAAAAGTTTGTGGGGGATAAAATCCACTAGATGCGAAGGGGGGCTAAGGGTATAGGAAGAGAGCTAAGCCATAGGGGCCTAAACCAAGGGAAAAAATATTAATTATTTCTTAAAGTCATTTAATGTGATATACCAATTTATCCTAAGTCCTCAAAGGGAGGAAACAAATGACCAAGTAGGTGCATGGAAGTTTGATAAGTGACAAACTTGGAAGTTCATGAACATGAAAATAAAATAGCAAACCTTAGTGMATTTTGGGGGATATCATCCTTCATTCACATGGTAGTAGGTACTACTACCATSCCTATTTTCTTGAGGATGATGGAAGTGAGATTTGTTGGGAATTAAGTTGAAGAAACATGTTGTCAGGCATGTGTGCATTTCTCTCCAGGTGAGTGAAGTGTTGTTGAAGAAGTGGGTTGTCAACTTGTGTGCATTCTCTCCAGGTGAGAGAGTTGTTGGGAATTTAACTCCCAAAGGTGCCAAGTTTCATCTACAAAGATCCAACATTTMTTTTCTAACTTGTTGTTGAAGCCTGAAAGGGAAGTGGGCTAGTCAATGGGGTACACTTCACAAGTGGGACAMRCATGTAGTGGAAATTAGAGACTGTAGGTTGAATGATAAAACTTGGCACCTKAAATTTGAGCATTGTTTCCAACAGACCTTGTCTGTATAGGTTTTCCTTTCCAAGTGGAGTTTAAGCCCCACCTCGGGGGTGACTTGTTGTTAGTTTGTGRGGAGAAGAGTCTAAGGCTGGCAGGAAATTTAGAGGTTTTCATGCACTTGGTGGCTCTTTATAAAATATAAGTATCATGTATGTGCTTATGTAATCACTGTGTGCTTAATTGTCTATGTCTACTATGGCTTTAATTCTTGTACGTTATTGTGTATAGTTAATTTTTGTTGTTTCATATAATGTTGTTTGAACAAGTAAGTGTGGTGTTGTTATTCAATATTGATGTCAGACATGCAGAGTGTAATAGTTATTAAGTATTATTGTTAGTTAAATCTATAGTAATGGTCATGGTATTCCAAGGTGAGGTTGGAATTTTACATGCTCGCAGGGAAATATTTCATGCACAAAAGATGGATATTAGTGTTTATGTATGTAAAGCTATTCTAGATGGATAATACATGTCATGCAATTTATGTTGATATGTAGAATGTCACATAACTCCTCACGGTTAGGTATTTATGGCCTTGTGAAGTTGAAGAACCCTCATGAGTTATCTAGAAGCCGTAAGAAAGTCAAATAAGTCAAATTACTCTATAAACTCCTAGAAGAAATTGAGTAGTCAAAGTGGGTGAAACTAGGAGTTAATCATGGTTATAGTTATTTCATTAAGAAAATAATTAAAAATAAATTAGTTGCAACAAGAAGTTGTGAGTTTGGTAGTTATGGTAAAGTAGTTGTGATGGGAAGATTGAATAGTCAAAGTGGTTGACCAAGAAATAAATTAAATAATGAAGTGGTGACAACAAGAAGTTAGTTATGGGAAAATAATTTATGAATTGAATAATTATTTAAAAATTAGTTGTAATAAGAAGCTGTGAGTAAAGAGATTGTTTAAATAATAAAGTAGTCAAGGTGGTTGCAAAGAGAAATTATTTAAATAATAAAGTGTTTGCAACAAGAAGTTGTGAGTTTACTATTTATGTATAAGTAAAAGTGGTTTCAAAAGAAATTAATTAAATAATAAAGTTAGTTGCAATTAAAAGTGGATAACTTACTATTTGTGGTAAAGTGGTTAAGTTGTGTAGCAAAGTGAGATAGAAGTGGATAAGTGGTTTATCCTTAAAAGAAGCAAAGTGGGTTAAGTTGGTTACAAGGTAAGGAAGCTACATGCAATTATAAATAAGAGAGAAATGATCTCTCGTTAGAACCTATTCAATATCATTGAATATCTATTTTGTGAAAGGTTATTTGGGCAGGTATTATTGATACTAGAGAAAAATGTGGAAGAAAACTGTTAGGTATCTAGAGAGGTAGTGGGGGGGCCTAGAGGGTCCATAATAATATAGTGGACCTAGTCCACCTTACATTGACCCTGATAATTAACAACACGTGTCTCCCACAGATCGAAGGTTGTGAATCGCTTCAACTCTTAGGGCTTTAGGAGTTTCAACTCATGTCTACTCACCTTCTGAGCATTTTCACCTGAAGTTTCTGACCTATTGACATGCACATCCTAGCGACCAATGGTCAAAATCTACTATGTCTCTTCGGCGATTTCATCTCCTCCTTTTCTTTGAAATATCTGAAGTGCTTTGACTCCGGAGTTGTAGATCTTGCGCCGACTAACCCTCTTAATGATGAATGGTCCCTAATCACTTTGGGACTTCGACAGTCCACTCTCATGTATGCACAAACAAACTTAAAACTCGCGCACCTTTCCCAACTCCAACGATATGGAATGATCACGCCCCCTCTTGGATGGATCTTGTTCGATAACTCATGAAATCTTTAGAGATTCACTCCTTTTGAATATCTCTCATCTCTGTCTATTCTAAGCTTGATACCCTTGAGGATTTTGATCTCCCACACACTCCTTGCATTCATGGGATCTCAACAAACTCAGATCGAAGGGTTTCCTCGAAAAAAACTCTTCCCTCACTCCTTGTGCTTCTATATTCTAGTTCTTCGACACTTAGTCTCTCCTTGACTTTGTACACTTCTTGCACTTAGGCTAAGTTCTCGTCACTTCTTCTGAACTCCTCTGAGTCAATTCAAGACTATGTCGATGCACTCCTTGCATACGAGATGCAGTCCTTGCATACGAGTTCTTAGGACATAAGCGATTGAAATTTATCCAATTCATCATAATTTCATATGATCAACCATAAACAATCATACATAAAAGAAATGAACTAAAACACTCAGAGAATACACCATTCATTCAATCATAATCAAAATGAACATTGTCGAAGGAATTAAAATAATTATGTTTGTTCTATTCATTCATGAAATAAATTACATAGTATTACAGTTCTTTACTGCATCTTTTTCCTCTACTCTAGTACTCATCTTTACTATGTTCTACTCTTTTTTCCAATATAATACAACAACAAATATATCTAAGGAGTGGATCCTCGAGATCTTCTCCATTTTGCCTACAACCTATCTTATCAGTTTCTAGTGGTTACCTACTTTGTCCTATTACAATAGCTATCGGTTATTACTTGATAAGGGCTTCCACTCCCTATATGAAACTCCTTACAGTTGTATAAGACTTTACAAACAAGATATATTTAAAAACATTGTTTCCAAAATATCTCAACAACTCGTTCTGTTTCCGACTTAAATGTTGATTTGAAATTTTGTCATGTTAAGATGTCATATCCCTGCCTCCACACTTTCTTCTTTGAATTTGAAAGCGATGTTGCTGCATCATACTCCTTTGGATAAAATATTCATGGGCTCCTATACTATTTTTCCATGCTTTGAAATATCAAGTTCAATGACCCAACTTGAATCTTCCACTAGATGATCTTTCCAATTGACCAAGTATTTAGGATATGTCTTCCTCCTAGTCTTTTTTCCAACTCGTTCTATGATTCTCTCCATCTGAGGTTTTTATGCCATGGGCAATTTTTCTTCCTATTGGTCCTGAGATTAAACTTAAGTCTCAAAGGATAATGTCAGGCATCAGGAAATTTTATGAGAGTGTGTTTTTAAAGTGCTTTTTCTACCTTAGTTATATGAGAAAAATTCCTGATATGAAATTAAAAAATTGACAACATAGAGGTTGTATTTCGTGTCTGAGTCAAAATTGAAAATATTGAATGGAGCGAGAGAAAAATACAAAACTGTGAAAAAAAATAGGGCATCAATTACTGAAGAATCCCACCTCATTGTAGTGGAAGAAAATAGATAATGTGTCATTGAATAAAGTATAAAATGAAGGTATCTACACAACAAGTAGGTCTTGATTTACTCACAGTAAATATAGAGGAAAAGATTCTTACTTAATAAACCACTGATACAATAGGATTACAGTAGTTGTTGTACTAAATTGAAATCAAACATTTATTTAAGAATACATAAAGAAATGATGAGAAATGGAAAACAAATAAATACAACCCAGATGTAACAAAACTTGGAATCTCTATCTACACTTGTATTAATTTTCTGTAAGGGGAGTTTTCTCTATTACAAATTACCAAGAAGAAGCCTGAAATAAGTCTTTAATCTATGTATTTAGACAAAATGGTCTCAACCCAAATAGTTGGAATTCTCATAATAGTAAATATTACAATATGAAAAACTAAAAAGTTCCATTAACATCTTCCTCTGTCTCTTCGCCTCCTATCAGAGACGTTTCTTCTCCTCCTCCTTGAGGATTGGGAACAACTGGCATCTAATCATGATTTGTGTGAGTAGTATGTACATGATGTCTTACTTGTTTCCAGACATGTCTTCTTTCCCATATTTGACACACTAGATGCATCTAATCACTAACTATACCACCAACCCATAAGGTTCTATTGCTTCATTTTCTTCAAAAAGGTATAGCTTCTTTTCCACTTGAGGAAAACTCTCATGTATCTTCTTTTCTCCCAAAGATGTGGC
>ML827295.1:17758-36668 GCA_009831015.1 Picea engelmannii | reverse complement strand
AACAGTGTAAACTAGTTGCCTGTACTAACCTCAGTGAAATTATAAATAATGAAGAATCTCAGGAACTATAGACCCATACAAATTTTAACCTTGCCAAGAAAGCAATTTTAACACTACGTAATGTTTTATGCAACTAATCGATTATCTCGAAGGAGAGCTGTCTATTATGTGGGAGAATGGATCTAAGCCATCAGATCTCGAGCGAAATCCCATCAGCCGTTAGATCTCGAAGAAGTTGCACTGGGTTTAAGTCCTAGTGTGCAGAAAAGAAGTCCCGGAAGAGTCATCGGGCTTTTGTTAAGTCAAAGAATCAAGACCTTGTGGTTCTCGAAATCCCAAGAACAGATCCCAGTCATTGATCTCTGCAGGGATAGGCGTCAACATTCTGGGGAGGTATTGGGATTTTACCCATCGGGAATTTCAGGGGTGTAGAACAGTTGCGTCAAGGAATCATGATACGCGATTTCCCAATAGGATCAGAGTCGTACAAACAGTAGGACACATGTCAGGATATTGCAGGAAGTCGGGGATGGGGAAATTGAGGTTTTCGAAGACAAAGAAACCTCATCGCTGGGAATCGTGATCCGAGATATCCCAACAATGACGTAAGTGTAGAGGGGCCACCAGAGTAAGAGTGGAGGACAGGTGTCCGTCATTCGAGGAGAGTTGGAGACTCTGTGAGAAAAGTTAACTCGCAAAAGTAAAAGTTATAACCCACTTTAAATAAAATTTTAAGAGGGCACTGGAAACTTTATATTTTTTTGTAAAAATTTTAACCATTCGTTGGCCAAAGGTAAACGTTAAAAGGCATCGTGAAATTTGAAGTGAAGAAATTCTTGCACTGGGAGGACCGAAACCCCGATGAGGAGCCATAGGGAAACGGTCACATAGGAACAGGTCACATGGACCTCAACCTAGACGAAAAGGGGCGAATACACAAGGAAGAGGCGTATCGGGATATCAGAATACCAAGAATTCCATAGACACGGGGTTCATGCAATACGATATCACGATATCTGAAACCCCAAGAAGGGACAAGGCTATGGCCTTATGGTATAATGGTCATATGGACCAGGAATTTATCCCGAAGAGCTAATGCACAAGTACCGCATCGGCATATCGGTGATCGAGATTCTGTGAGAACAGAGGTTCGTGACAACGAAAGTCACGAAACCCCGAATCCCAACAGGAATAGGACTATGGTCACATAGGACAGGGTCACATGGACCAAATCATAGCCAAGGAGGGCTAAATATAGAAGGTAGCGCATCGGAATATCAGAGATCAGGAGTCCGTGAGGGCAGGAGACTCTCGGCATCGGACATAAGGAAACCCCGAAACCGGAAATTTAAGTGAGGAATTTCATAGTTAGGAGAAAAGGGCCATGAGCAAAATGGAAGGTAATGTATATGCAGCTAACTACATGCATATGCATAGACGAATAAATTTATAAAGATAAACGAAATAAATTGAAAGAAAAATACCCAAAATTCGTACAGGGATGGAATTACAAGCAAATCATTTTATTTCAAAAAAAGAAATCACCATTCATTACCACCGCGTAAGGAAGGTTTATGCAATTTCTTGATATGAATAACCCCGTGTTCTTCATGAAGGTACTGAAACTGTGCACAACATGTGGAATGAATCGTACCTCTTACTATAGCTGAAGGCGAGCTCCGCAAAATGTACAGACAAGGTATTGGTTCCCAACATTTCAAGGAGACTGGACTCCAGGTTTTGGATCTTATCAGGGGCCATATTAATATACTCTGTTTCTGCAAAATGAACTAGTAAAGTGCTCAAAAAAACGACGTGGAGGTGAGCCATGGAAAGGGAGATTCTGAAAACCTCTGAGTAGAGAAGAGGTAGATCTGTGGTGGTCAAAGACTGATGCGAGGAAGGTCCCAACGGATGAGAAAGCGAGACAAAGGAAGAACGCGTAGAGAGTTGAAAGGTTGACATGTGTAGAAATTGGGGGTTGGATATGAGGGAGCTTATGAAAGACATACGAGCACGTGGAATCCATGCGTGCCTGGACCCTTGGGGTATACGTTCAATTATTATATATATATATAATATAGAGTGTTAAAAATAATTTAAAATAATTTAAATAATTTAGTATAACTGATTTATAAAAAATAAGTAAAAGAAAAATAAATTTGAGGTAAATAATTTAGTATAACTGATTTATATATAAACAAGGTCAAAGTAAAGATAATTTGAGTTAAATTAGTGTAATAATAATTTTAAAATTAATTATTTTATTTAGTATAGGGTTAATCTACCTTAAAGTTCGATGTTAACCAAGCTTAGACGCTTCATCCTAACCCAAACCTAGCCAATTCCCATGATGGAGTAATGTTTGTTTACAGACAAGTAAAGAAAACTTACGCCCAACCCTATTTCTAAGTTTAAGTAGCACCAATTTGAAACGTCCTAGAACTCACTTTGATAACTTTGGGGTGATGAAGGTTAAGTCAAACAAGATGGTCAGGACTCGAAGGGGTCGAGGAAGGCGAGTGTCGTCACGGGCACCACCGACGCCACCCACACCATCAACACCACCAATACCATCAACACCACCGACACCACCAGCACCACCACCACCATCGCCTGAACTAGCCCTCATACTATGCTCATTGGAAGCCATTAACAAGACTTTAAAGGGGCGCCAACCAGCAGGAACTGAAGTGGAACTCCCACCGTCTGGGACAGGTAATCCAGAAGCATCAAGGAACTCAAGGGGAGAATTTCCACCTGAAGACATCACACGAGAATTGTAGAAGATCAAACTTTCGGAGTTTGTCAGAGGTCGTGCTAGTGAATGCGCGGAAGCATGGTTGGAAGGCATGACAAGGTGTTTTTCCTTAAGGGACTATGTGTCCAATTCAAAGGCCAAGATTGCAATTTTCCAGTTAAGAGATAGCACCTTGAACGGGTGGGGCAACTTGGAAAGACAACTACACCTTCCCCAGACACAGTATCTTCGGATATTTTTGAGGAAAGGTTCCGAAGGAAATATCTACCAACATACTACGAGGAGAAACAGGTAGGGGAATTTCATGCCTGAGTACAAGGAAACAAAATTGTAGAAGAATACGAGATCAGGTTTATGGAACTAGTCAAGTATGTTTCGTATATGGACAATGACCAGCGACAGGCAGAGCGTTTCATTTATGGATTGAACCCGAAGATAAGATCCATGGTGCAAATGTATAAACCGTCTTCAGTAGCGGAGGTGGTAGAAAATGTGCGTTACACGGAAGAACACATGAACTTAACAGGGGGTACCAGATCGACATTTCCGCATCGCCCTGGATTTGTAGGAAAGACCCTGAGGACATTTCCTAGGGGAGGGGGCTCTAGGCCACCAACTTATGGTAATAGAGTCGTGCCAAAGATAGTAGCTACAGGGATTTCAATGGCAACTAGTGCAGCATCTCGTTCATCGCCAACGGTGCAGACAGGCCCACGACCATCTCGAGGAGCAGCTAGTAGGGGCAGGGGTTCCAGGGGAAGGAACTCATTTAGGAATCAGTCAGCTAACAATGCACCGGTTCAATCACGTATTGCCTATTGGAGATGCGAAGGACCGCATTACGAACGAGACTGTCTAGATATACAATCAGGGTTTGTGCACAGAGAAGGAAAGGCACCAATGGGGAGGTCAGGTAGCAACCACCAGATTTACGCAGTTGTTAATAACCGCCAGGCCGAACATCAATCCACCGTAGTGGAGTCATCAGGTATGCTAAATCATGTTAATGTTAAGATTTTGTTTGATTCTGGTGCAACAAATAGTTTCATTTCACCATCTGCATTAGAAAAGAGTGGGCTGGCAGCCTATGAGCACGATGACTTTAAACAAGTCGAGATGGATTTGGGGGAAAAACAAGCTATAGGACCTAGTGTTGATAATTGTATAGTAGACCTAGGAGTGTTCACTACCAGGTTGAAGGTATACGTCACTGCTCTTGGGGTGTATGACCTAATCATTGGAATGGATTGGTTAGTAGCTCATCGAGATTTGGTAGATTGTTTCGCAAAGAAGGTGCTTTGTATTGATGATGAAGGAAGACCAATAGAGATTCAAGGCATACAGAGAAAAGTTTCATTACACTTTATATCAACTCTGAAGGTTAAGCGATTCTTGAGACAAGGGTGTCGACTTTATGTAGTGGAGGCAGTGAAAGAAAGGAAGGGACCCTCATTGGATCAGTACCTGGTTTTGTCAGAATTCCAGGATGTTTTTCCGAACGAGTTACCAAGGTTACCTCCGGAGAGGGAGCTTGATTTTACTATTGAGATAAAACCTGGTGCAGAATCGATATCCAAGACTTCGTATCGGATGATGGTGCCATAACTTTGTGAATTTCAAATGTACTTGAAGGAGTTACTAGACTTAGGGCTAGTAAGGCCCAGTGTCTCACCTTGGGGCACACCGATAATTTTCGTAAATAAGAAGGATGGATCCTTATGACTGTGTATAGACTACAGGGACTTGAACCGTGCTACAATGAAAAATAGGTACCTAATGCCGCGAATAGATGATCTCTTCGATCAGATGAAAGGAGAAGCAATATTCTCAAAGATCGATTTGCGATGTGGGTATCATCAGTTAAGGATTAAGGAAGGTGATATCGCAAAAACTGCCTTTCGAACTCGGTTTGGACATTACGAGTTTGTTGTAGTACCTTTTGAATTGACCAATGCACCAGCAGTATTCATGAGCCTCATGAACGGTGTATTCCAAAATTACTTAGATCGATTTGTACAAGTTTTTCTGGATAACATTCTCATCTATTCCAGGAATGAAAGAGAACATGAGGAACACTTGCAAATAGTGTTGTCTTTCCTTAGGGAGAACAAATTGTATGGGAAGTTGTCGAAGTGTTCCTTCTTCCAGAAAGAGATCCACTATTTAGGTCATATCATTTCCGGCGAAGAAATCTCGGTGGACCCAGAAAAGGTAAAGGCCATTATGGAATGGCCAGTGTCGAAAAATGCACATGAGGTGAGAAGCTTCATGGGGCTAGCGGGTTATTACCGGAGATTTCTGGAAGGATTCTCAAAAATAGCGAAAACCATCACCACTTTGCAACGCAAGTGGGTCAGGTATGAATGGACAAAAGAATGTGATAGCACATTCATCGAGCTTAAGAGGTTACTAACTAGTGTGCCAATTCTACGAGTGCCAGATATGGAAAAGGACTTCATGGTCTGCACGGATGCCTAGAAAAAAGGATTGGGGGCCGTGCTAATGCAGGATGGAGGAGTTATAGCTTATGCATCAAGAAAGTTGAAGAAGCACGAAGGGTTATACGTGACTAATGATTTAGAGTTGGTAGCTATAATGCTAGCTCTGAAACTTTGGAGGCACTATCTTGTGGGGCGAAACTTTGAGCTCAAAACAGACCATCAAAGTTTAAAACATCTCTTCACTCAAAGAGATCTAAATGCCAGGCAAAGGCGATGGAGTGATTTTATGAGTGAGTATGATTTTAGTATTTCATATATAAAGGGAAAATAAAATGTGGTCGTGGATGTCTTGAGTAGGAGACCACGTATCTTCTCCTTGGTAACCTTAAAGGTTAGTCTGAGGGAACATGTGTTGACACAACTACTAGGAGACAGTTGGTATTTAAGAGTTACTTCAAACCTCCATAGGGGGAGGTAGTTAGACCCAAAGTATGAAGGATATAATCTAGAAATAGAAGGATTGTTAAGATATCGAGGAAGGATGTATATCCCAGAGAATGGGGATATTAGAAGCATCATACTGAAGGAAGCCCATATATCACTTTATTGTGCGCATCCAGGTGTGAAGAAGATGTACGTAGAGATGAGGAAACTCTTCTTTTAGGTAGGCATGAAGCGCGATGTAGTTTATTTCGTCGCCAGATTCCTAGAGTGCCAACAAGTAAAGGCCAATCACCATCACTCTGCAGGCCTCCTACAACCACATGATGTCCTGATGTCCAAGTGGGAAGTCATCTCAATGGATTTTGTTGTAGGGTTTCCACTCACATCTCATAGACACAATTCCATTCTTGTGATAGTGGATAAGCTAACCAAGAGTGCTCATTTCATTCCGGTTAGAGACACTTACGATGTTACTGATGTGGCACGAGTGTTCATAAGCAAAGTTATCCGTTTGGCACAGGATACCTAAGAGGATCATTTCAGATAGGGACTCCAGATTCACATCTAGGTTTTGGACAAGTTTACAGTCGGCATTGGGGACTCAGTTGAACTTAAGCACAACTTATCATCCTGAAATAGATGGGAAAACTGAGAGAGTAAATCATGTTGTGGAAGACATGCTTAGGATGTATGTAATGGATAATCAAACCCAGTGGGATAAGTACCTACCTTTGGTAGAGTTTGCCTACAATAACAGTTATCATAGTTCCATTGGAATGCCACCATACAAAGCTTTGTATGGAAGACCATGCAGAACACCATTGAGTTGGGATAGATTAGAAGACTGAGTAACAGTTGGGCTAGAATTGATTTGGGAAATGGAGGAACAGGTGATTCAGATCAGGCAGAGACTAAAGGAAGCACATGATAGATAGAAAAGTTATGCGGATGCACACAGGACCGACCGAAATTATGAAGTGGGGGACCACATTTTCATTTGTATCAGGCCTAATAAGAGTACCATACGGTTAGGAAAGGGGACAAAGTTGTCACCTCTGTTTATAGGGCCATTTAGGGTCCAAGACAAAATTGGACCCGTCGCCTATCATCTTGTACTACCACCCCACTTGCATAAAACTCGTAATGTATTTCATGTATCTGTTTTACGTCATTATGTTGCCGACGAATCACATAAACTAAATTGGAAAGAATTGCAGGTATTGGACATGGGAACCCTCATGGTAGAACCATTACGCATATTATACCATAGAGTCTGACAACTTAGAAACCATATGGTAGACCAAGTTAAGGTCCAGTGGGACAAGTATAGTCCAGGATCTGCTACTTGGGAGGACGCCGAGACACTACGGCGAGACTATCCTTCACTATTTTGACCACCTCGAGAATATGTTTCTCGAAGGTGGGGTGTATGTAACACGACCTTTTGACTTAGATGGCCAGGATTATCTGAGACCTATACACTTTATTTCCCAGTCACAGTGAAACTATTAAGTGATACACTTAAACTTTAAACTTATGAACTTTTATGAATGATTAAATGTTATCAATGATGAGGCATGTAATGCGATCTGTTATGTGAATCTGAATTTTACGAATGTTTAAGTGTTATTGATGATGATGTATATGATGCGACATATTGTGAGAAAGTGAAATTGTTGAATGTTTAAATACTATTAGAATGATGTTGGATACAATGCAGTCTATTTTGGGAAAATGATAATCTCGTGAATGAATGATGAGTTTGAATTATGGGATATTATGAAATCTAATTCTATGTGGAAAACTTTGATGTTGATCTATCGATACAGGGATACCAAAGTGAAGTGATGGTAGTATGCAATTATATGATTATAATGCATAGAAATGTATCAGTTTGTGTTACAAACTAACCTGCAGGTTATGGGCTATGAAATAGCCAAGTGATAATGATGATGAAAGTGGATGTCAGAACCACTAACCAAGAAACATTATGGTATGAATAATGTATGTGCCATTTATATTGATTTGGATGCATTGTTATGATGTGTGGACTATTGCATGATTTTGGTACTAACACTGCCCAAAACCGAATAAACGATGACAAAACCTCCAGCAACATGGTGCCCCTGTATATTCCATTGTAGGGTGTTGACCATGGTTTTGTTAGGAGGGGTGGAGGCATTTCCCACCGTGTATCCTTCGAAACTTGAAGTCATGGGAGGATAGTGCTAGTTCACGCCCCCCAAGATGTGTGATGATGACTGTCAGTTGCCTGCTAGGGAATCTTGGTCGAGATAGCGACACTTCCACTTACGGGTTCTATTTGGAGTTAGGTAAATATAGTTGATGCTCCAAGATAGTCTAGCAGAGGACGGATAGGAATGGAGTTGGAAGTAGGTTAGGGAGGAAGGATGATTAGTAATAGTTGAGACTATATGGAGATCTGTCTTGTGGTGGAATTTGATGTCGTCCCTTCAAAAAAAAAAGAGAAATGTGTATATATGAATATTCATTATTATGTAACTAAACCACAGTTGTTTAAAATAAATTATTGAACCGGACAATTGTAATTAAATGATTTCTCACACAATTAATTGATTGTTGTCTTTTATAAAAGACTAGTCTTGCTGATTGGATTGAATGCATACATAAATTATTAAACGATGACAGTTTGATTATTAGTACGTGCACGGGATTTGCATGTACTAGCTACACATGCATTTCTTGTACATATAAACTAGTATGTATGAGCTTCCGTGACTTACTTACTGATAATGTCAGTTACTTGTTGTGAATGTGTGAACCATGCTCTTTTCCTTTGTACCATCAAATACCTTAAACTTCGGGATGAAGTTTCTTGAAGGGTGGGTGTATGTAACGACCCTAGTTAAATAAATATTTAAAGATTATAAAGTAAAATTTATTAAAGAGAATAATTGTGATTAATTAAGTAATACTCTAACTACAGATCACATTTAAAGACCTGAGAAATAAATTTAAAAGATCAATGAAAAATCCTAAAAAAATTGTTGCGTATGCAGAGAGGGAGCATATGAATCCTGAGAAGATAAAACATTTAAGAAGGGAGAAGGGACAAGCACGGAGGGTGGTTGGAGGAGTAACTGCATGAGTTGGCGAAGGAGAAATAAGGGAGGGGGGAATGTTGATGGGAGGATCATTCGACGGAGGATGGATCCTGAGGACTGTTGGACTTGCTGTGAGTAGAGAGTTTTTGGTTGTGACTTTTGATCAGTTGAGGCACCGAGTTGCTGGAGGTTTTGGGAACGAGGGCCAGGATATCTGTAGATATCCTGGAGCTAGGTAGTTTTCCTAGTTCGCAGGGAGGACAATAGTTTTGGGCAGTTATTTTTCTGTTTGTGGCAGGATTGATCTGGGTAGCAGGCAACAGGGAGGCAGCAGGAAGGCACAGTGGCAACAACAATTAGCATCAGAACCAGGTACTTTGTTAAGTTATGTATTTATTTCTTTCTGCCATGAAATCAATATTTATTGATAAATCTAAGTTACTAAAGTTGTTGTCATGAAAATCAATATTATGCTATGAAGTTATTGTTTTAGTTTACAAAATAAATGGATTAGGAAACTTGATGATGTTTATAAATATTTGGTTGTTACATTCTTGGCAATTGCAAACTTTCCACCATCTTAGGATCTATGTAACTATGACTAGCTCCTAAATCAATTAAAATAGTAATGGTTTGGTTGTTGATCATACCTTCCACTTCAATCATATGTGATTGATACTTTGTTTGCTTGTTGTTCAATGCTGTATAAATCCTTGGTACATTTATGCCCATGTCCCCAACTATTTCAGCTCGTTGAACATTCTGAACAACTCTCTCTTTATCACTCCTATGGGGAAAATATCTAAACATATGATCACCTTTACAACCCTGACATTGAATAGTTGGTTTCCTTGGCCTTTGACCACCTGTCTCAATTGTTCTGGGTTCTCTAGAAGTTGGTTGTCCCTGAGGATTATTTATGAAGAATGGTGGTTTAATTCCATTCTTCCTCTGATCCATCTTGAATTCATTCTTGTCTTCCCAAGCTTTTTGGAAATTTTTCCTTGATTTTTCTGATCATAAAGGAACTTATCTCTCCTTATGGTCTCCTCCAATGGTTTGGGTTTATCATATTGTATTTTTTCACTAATGGATGGTGGAAAACAACTCAAATACCTATGAATCTTGAATGTTTCATCTTTGATGAAAGCGACATACTTCAACAATTCTAAAAATATTCTTTCATACTCATTAATGGACATACTTCCCATCTTGATATCAAAGCAATCTTTCATTTTATTATCATAGTACCTCTTAGTCAAGTATTTCTTTTCAAAATAATTCTTGAATTCCCTCCAAGTAACATCTTTCTTTTTAATGTGTTTCACCTACACAAGATGATCCCACCACGTGGATGCCTTACCTTTGAGTTGATAGATGGAAATTATTCCCTCTGCATGAGAAGAATAATTATGCAATTGAAAATACCTTCTCATGCCCAGCAACCATGTCTTTGCATCTTCATCCTTCTTGTGCTCCCCATCAAATGTAGCAGGCTTGATTTTTTTCATTTCTCCTCATAGCTCATCCTCCCCAGACCTCTTATGCTTCTTGTTGGAAGCAGGCCAAAGAGGAAAGAAAGACAATTTTGGGAAAGAGGGCATGCACAAGGAAATCGACAACTGGAAGGAAAAGAAACATGCACACATGCATGAAAGACCTTACAACGTTAGGGTTAGGGTTTTTGCAACACATTGTAATGGCTAACGAGCTAGAAAACATATAAATATAGATACCTAAGTATCATAGTGGGGTGGTCTATAGATATGTGAAGAGACAGATGTGAGGAAGCGAATGCGAGGTAATATTTTTCTATATGACATAATTTTGTAAGCTTTGGAGCTAGAGAGGACTAAGGAGGGTATATATTGAGGGTTAGATCACAGGTTGAGGAGCCTGGTGCGATCTAGTCCACCTCACAATAGATCTCAACCCATTTGAGGAGATTTGTAAAGCACGCAACATTGTATCTTAAGAACTACTATAGTAAAAGAGATAAGAGATAGATATTTGTGGACGTATCCTAGGGGGGGTGAACCATAGTAACATCTGTGTTATGTGATTGAATTCATGTGTTTCTTCATTGTCTTTAGTAGTTATTGATATGCTAAATGAATGAGTTGTTATATTTTTTGCATAATTGTAAATGACAATGAATTGTCTTAATAAGTTATAGTATAACTCTCAGTGTACAATTCTCATATTCTCCACTTAATCCTAGGCTTCAAACACAAGAGTATTGTAGCCACCCATTAAGACTATCTCGGGTGAGATAGCGTAGTGCACCTTGTGCATTGCATTGCCTTCTGGTTTACCAGGAGGGTCAATAGTTTTAGAGGCTTTGTTGGAACCCCAAACAGACATGAACCCTAGGTCACTCAAGACAAACTCAGATATGATTTATAAGTAAACCAACAAATGGTTTTGTTGTCATTGGTAGGAACAATAGAGGATTGAGTAGATGAGATATACATAAGATCTATGGGAGGCATATCAAGAGAATACTAAAGTAGAGAAGAAAACAATGAGGCACTAGAAGGGGATGTTGAGACTGTGGAATCCGACAAAAGCAGAGATCAAAATCTAGCTAAGGACAAAAGAACTGGAGTTTTCACAGAAAGATAACAAAATTCCTAGAATAACACCCCACAAATATCTTGGGAAATACGTCTTTATTGATTTTCATGAAGTCTTTTTCTGTTATTTTCCACACTTATATCAGGAGTGGATACTTAGGTCGAAGGATAACCACGCAACAAACTGGATCCGACAATTAGAGTGGACCCCAGTAAATATTGAGCAGTTGCAATAGGTGAACAAAAAATTCACCCGCGCAGTAGATTTTTGGCTCAACAGTATTGTGGTAGGATTTATAACAGAGTTTGTAGTAGATACAAAAACGTCATACAGCACAGGGGGACAAGATTTTCTACATAGAACTTGAGGAAGGTACATTAAATTGTTGTATACTTCTATTAATATAATGTTATACAACAAAGGTGTAAAGATAATGGATTCAGACAACTAAACTTCCCTGTGTACATGGGGGAAGGGGGAAGAAATGACAGAAAGAGGAGAAATGGAAGGAGGAAAGGATAAGGGAAAGAAGGAGGAACCCTTGGTCCCAATAATTATGGATGACGACCAGATCAAGCGAATCACGACGACATCTAGAAAGACATGTAGCGGAGTACCCTACCAATACAAGGTGAATACCAAGAAGAGAGTCGTAGCCACGAGGGAAGGCTTGGCGAGTGACGAGGAAGAGGTAGAGGATCTTTGAGCTATGGAGAATATTGAGGAAATCCTATGCACAACATATGAGAGGAAGATGGTAGGTCCAACAATAGGAAGAGAAGGAAACAATACTATCCATATTAATGTCAGTGTGGAACCCATAAACCCATGTGCAACTAATACACCAAAGAGAACACCTCTGTTTAGAAAACCAAATTTCTGGAGAAGAAAGATAGCAGGAATCACATCTACACAAGGAACACGAACTGGAGGAGCCAGTTCAGGAAACACTAGTCCAGTATCTACACCGCGTGGAGGTAGTAGTTCAGTGTTCAGAATGGTAGGACATGATACCACCATCAGGTTACCAGAATATAAAGGAGGATCCTCGAAGGACCTAGAAAAAAATTTGTTCATCTATGAGAAGGTTTGGGAAGCAAAATAGATCACAGATGAAGATACTAAACTAGCACAACTAGCGATTACACTAATGGATCGCGCATTGGATTGGCATATAAGTTTAGGTACAAACAATCCACCAGGGACAACTAGAGCAATTGAATACATCAAGAAAATGTTGATAAACGATTTCCAGAAGCCAAGTTCAGAAGATCAGTACATGAACAATATGATCAAAATTAGACAAAAACTGGGATAATTTGTATGGGAGATTGACCAAATATTCAAGTTACTGAAGGGAAAGCTGAAATATCTCATGACTGATATGAAACATAGGCACCTTTTCATCCATTCACTGCTACCACACTTAAAATACCCACCCTTTTCTTGACAAAACTATCCATTCCCACTTAATTTCAACGAGATTGGCTCACACCCCCAATCTCTCAAACAACCACATCTATTTTTTTTCTAAAAACTCACTAATTTTTCCTCCATAGGATGTACCAAAAGAAATATTTTAGTCTAGGTAGGATTTCAGGGATAGGCATCCAAATAACTCCCCGTTATCTGGTTCTCAGATTTTCAAAACAATAGAAGTTGTGAAATAGGGAACTTTAAATCCTCCAAGTCAAGTGTTCCTAACACCATAAGGCAGGGAGATACCCATGAGGAGTTGAAGTCCGAGATCCAATTGTTCTGTGCGTCCCCCCTTGCGACACCCACCTCTTGGACAGGATCCATCCCGCGACCCATTTCTTAGGCCGAAAATCTAAATGTCTCACTTTGACCGAGGTACCTAGTGACCAAATTTTAGGACATCTACCTAGGTGGCAATTGTGGGCTGCAATTTCACCTTGATTGATTTTTTTGTGGCTATTGGGAAATATCGCCAATTATTTCGGGATATGCCCCCTATACCCCTCATTATAACCAATTGCTTCGTCCTTCACTAGTTTCTCTTCTGGTGGCTTCATACCCCATTGTTGAGTGCTATTGGAAGATCCAGTACTATTTTGAGAGGAAGGACATTACATATTTTAGGACATGAGCATTTTTTTTCTTTGTTCCCCCACGCAGAAAAAATCCACCTATCCACATATATGATTATTTATCAAAACACTTTATGTATGGTGCCCTTATGATTACATTTGATTTGGATATATATCATGTGAAGTTCAAAAAATTGCAGCAAAGGCTTGGGTTTATTTGTTTCTCTCACCACCATTCACACACATTCACTCAACTATTTGGACATCATAGGGGACCCATAGAACTCTCGTCATTCCATACTCTTGCTAAATATCCCTCCTATTCTAGGGGGAGTTCCTAGTCTTGCCAACTCATCGCCTCCACCTTCTCACACTCCTATGAGTTCCATTGTCTTGGGATCAACTTTTCTTGGTTCCACCTTACTTGGGTCCAATTCCCAAGGTCCACCTTCCACTCACTCTCCTTTACACAGAAGGGGACCAACTTCCTCTCAAGGGAGAAGTACAAACCCACCTAGTCCCCTCCAAGGGTCAGGTACTTAGAACACTCACACTATGGCCGGAACTAATCCTACGCCACCACCCCATATGCCATATTTAGCTTCCCTCAACATACCATATCTGACTAAACTCACCAATGATTCCATATTGCATAACCCCACCTAGCCTGCAATTCCTACCAAAATCCCTTCAGACATCCTCAAGTTTGAAGGAAAAGTAGGAGATGATCATGCCAACCATATCGTGACATTTCACCTATGGTGTTCTTCGAACAACATCATGGATGATTCCATCCGATTGAGGTTATTTCAACGTACACTCACTGGCCCATCCACCAAATGGTATGTCAAAGAAAAACTCGGGTCCCACGCAACTTTTGAATCCTTGGCAAAATCATTTTTAACCTTCTTTCAATTACCCATTCGTCATGACAATGGCCTTGAAATACTCTCAGATTTCAAACAAACCGCCTCTACACATATTGTTGACCACATCCACGAATGGAAATGTCGTTGTAGCCTCTACAAAGCTAATGCTATCCCCCAACAGTGTCTCAATTGGTTCCTCAAATCACTTGTTTCCCTCCTTGCCAAAGATGTGGCCGCCACCTTCCCCCAGACTGAAGAAGAAGCCGTTAGCAAGACCCAACAATTCAAACTCATCTATGCCCAGTCTAGATACCTATACACGGTACTCCCAAATGCCCCAATACCCATTACATTTGGCCAAGACAAACCTGGGATGTCTCACTCAACAAATGGATTGATTGGTAACACTGCACACCACAACCCACCACCTCAACAACCACTGATGTATGGAACACCTCAATATCCACCGACATATGGAGGAATCCCTTATTATCCTCCTCCCCCTTATCAACAACCATACCCTATTTACCTACCTCAACCCATAAGTGGACCCTCGTTGGCGCCCCTAAACCACCCACCTATCCAACCAAGTGTCAGTACTCCCTCTACCTCAGCCTATACCCTAAGCATTAGTGAAAGAGACATGCCCTCCTATGTACCTTATAGAGCACTGCCTCAACATAATCTGTACTTTCCATTTTCTGCCCCCTCCACAGCCTATGGCTCCACCACAAGGACCACCACACACTGGGTTTAATTTTGTTCAACCCTCTCCCATTTACAAATATCAAAATTTTGAACAGCTGAACATGGAAAATCCACCCCATTAATCGAACAATACTAGAAAGAAAGGAAAAAATTAGAACAATAATAATCAAGGACTAGGAGGAAACCAAAACCAACCCGAGCAGAACCAGTCTGATGGGGGCAACCCAAACCAGGGGAATCAAAACCTCGAAGGGGGAAACAACAAAAAATGTCAAGGAAGGAACAACAAAAATGTTAGGACCACCTTACCTTGTGCCCTTTACAGTGAGTTTGGTCACTATACTCACCATTGCCCCCAAATCCCTGACTTTAAGTTGATGAAAGATTCTGTGAATGGACCACGTCCCTCAACACCACATGCACCTCAACAGGCCCCACAACAATATGTGCAACAACCCCCCCCAGTTTTACTAAAAAACCCCATCCCACACCAAGGGCTCATAAATATCCAACCAGACATGCAGTCTAAACCACCACAGTTGGGACAATATCCTAATACGAGAACCTCTGTTGATCACACTATCCTCCTTACTAGTGAGGAAGAAGTCCAACAACAAACACATAGTTGTTATTATAGCACACCCCCTGAATCTTCCCCCACCACCACATAAGCAATTCCAGTCACAACCAGAACCCCTCTCATAATTCCTCGTCCTAAAACTAAAACCTCCCTTCGTATTCCTCGCATCTCATTGCGTAGGAATGTCCATAATCCTCAAGCTAGGGCAACTCATAATTACAGTTTGGTAGATGACTTGGCACAATCTCTGTCTGCCATGTTAGTTTTAGAAGTCCTTCAAAATTGTCCCACCCAACGAAAGTGCTTACTTTCTTCCCTGGGAGAAATCAACCCTGCTGATACCCGACTCATCACATTTGACCTTGACAATGGAGAACCTCACCTCCCCACTCTTATTTCTTTTCAATGAATGTTGACCTTGATGTGTCTATGAAGGTTGATAACTCTTCCACATCTCTATCCAATCCTCTAGTGCCTCCTCTTTTTTCCGCAAGTGATGTGATGATGTTGAAGTCTCTTGCTAGGATCGAGTAGAGGTTGTTGGAGTGGGTTTTTAGGTCTTCTAGGTCTAGAAGTATTCTTCTCTTTTCCTCTAGCATCTAAGGTCCATACACATTAGTGCATAGGATCATCTCTGTATTCCCAATGATTTGCATGTTAACTTAAAGTGTGTTCCTGGTAGCCTCAACTACTATTAGGTTCATCACTTGTGAGTTCCACAAGGTGAGGATCCCTCCTACCATCTGTTGTCCTTTGACAACCACCATCTTGTACTTGCTCCAAATTTTTTTTCTGATTGTTTCCATTCTGTCTATAGTGAATTTTGTCTGTTGGATGAAACATAGGTCTGATTGTTCCTTCCTAAGTCTATTTCTAAGAATTCTATTCTTTCGTGGGTTGTTTAGGCCTCTTATATTCCATGTTATAATCTTCATTTAAACATGTGGGTGGGATTTGGGAAAGATATTTTTGATCTTACATGAGTTTATCAACAGAGATCCTAGTTCCTGTAGGGCTATGCTATTTGATTTCCTTCCTTTTCTAGTTCTCATCTGCTTGGGTGAGAGTTGTGGTTGTTCGTCGCCTACTTTGTCTCATAGCTGTCCTATCTCCCCGTGTGTGCACTTGAGCCCTATGGATTTGGCTTCCTCCCTTAGGAGAAACATGTATTGGATGCAATCTAGTTGCTCCTCTGGTACATTGTCAACACCCTGCGTTTTCCACTAATCCAATATGTTCGAGAGATCGATCCCTTGCCTTTCCAAAATGTCTATGAGATAAGGATCTTATGTTCCTACCTCGCTTGGAGTCATTTCTGCATCTTTGTTTGCCTCTTGGATGGGGCGGGGGTATCTCTGGTTTCTCCTTCCATAGGATTTGCGCTACCCCCCTGTCCCATCCCCTTTCTTGTTCTATCTGTATCCTCATTGGTAGCTTGTTCCATGACTTCTTTGTCTTTTGTTTTTTCCTTTCCTCCTTCCTCCTCTTTGTTGGTCTTGTCCCGTCCTTCTACTTTATTCTTAGCCTCTAGGTTTCTCCATGTTGGGGTTTTACTTTGTTTCTTGTTAGCTCTATTTCTGTGGTTTGGTTTTATAAACCCATCTTCGTTTTGTTGTAGTTTGGTGTTCTCCACTTCTTATTTTTTGATGGTCAGACATTCTCTGATTAGGTGCCCATGTTCATGAAATCTACAACATATGAAGGGGATCTTCTCATAGTTAATGTTTTGTATCTATTCCTCATCCCTGAATTCCAGGCTTATGGCTTCTAGGAGTTGCCACGACATATCCATCTCTATGCACATTATTGCAAAGGAGGTGTATTTTTCATTTAGGGTTTCTTCTGATGTGTTCATGTATTTTCCTAGTTTGTTCCCTATTTCTTCAAAGGTCGAGGATAGCAAATAATCTAAAGGCAATGAGTAAATTCTCAGGCATACACGCACATTTTTGAAATTTTCTTTTTCTAGGGAGAATTTTTCCTTCCATGGTCACATGTACAGTCCTGCTAAGGCATGGAAGTATGCCCCCCCCCTCAAAGATCTTATCCCTATCTTCCAGGTTCATGAAAAATGTTCTAAAGAAGACTTTCGAGCCCAGGTGAAGATCCACTTCTCCGCGTGGCTTTCATTGATATTTAATCCAGTTGCACAACATTCTTTCTATTGGCCACAACCCTATAAACCTGTAGATTAGCACATGTGTCTTCATCTGGTTCCTGTAGAGTTGCATTTGCGGATCATCCAATATTATCTCAGGTATCATTTTTGTCTTTGGTTTACATGGATTGCACCCTTCAGCCCCATTGGTGCTCAATGTTTCTTGCACAACATTCTGAGGTTCTCTGGTTTCTTCCCTCGTACCGTCGCCTTTCTTCTAGTTACTTTCCTGACTCTTTTTTTTTTTCCGATCTCGAGGTGCTTGTCATTGGTGCCTTGAAACCTACACCTCATGGGCCTCTCCCTCTGTCTACTACTACCTACTTGTATGAGCGGGTTTCATTACCGCCCCCCTTGGTACTCATGCTATCCTCTGTTGTGGATGCATCTACGAAACCCTAGCTTGTAGTTGCTCTAGTCTCACGAACATAAACAAAAACTTAATTATACATGAAATTTGTTTAAAAAAAGCATAAAATATATATTTCTTTAAACTTTTAAAAAACATTAAAAAAAAAAAAAAGAAAGAAAAAGAAAGATCATCCATTATAAAAAAGGGAAGTCTAAACATTGGACATTTTGATGAAACAAATCTTGGTGAAATCTCCATTTTATGTTGTTTAAATTGGATTTTTGAATGCATAAATGAACTCAACACCTGCAAAACTCTTAGGGCACTAGAATTATACACTCAAAATCACTCAAATATGGAGTTTCAACAATACCAACCATTTTTATCAAGATTTCACTAAAAATTAAAAGGAAAATATACCGGTAAAAACTCAAAAAAGTAGTTATACACCAACAAAGATCCATCTTAATCCCTCATTTATCCTTAGGATTTACAGATTCTAGATTTAGATGAATATATGGATCTATGTTGGTTTAATACATTAATATTAAAGTATTAATGTATTTTTTAATATATTATGATTTATTAATTAATTAAAGCTAGGACAAATCAAAACAGAATAAATTCAAACAAATATACATTTTTTAATATATTCATATATTTTATAATATATATATATATATATATATATATATATAATTTTATTATTATTTTTTTAATGCTTATGTCGACATGTCCTTTGTGGATGAATGTGAATATAATCTTAATATTAAAAATAGTGTTAGAAGAAGTGATTTCCATGTTGTTGTCCACTTAGATGAGTGGAGTTAGACTCTAGTTAGTTATATTTAGACTTCTATTTAGTTATTGTTATCCTCAACTT
>WSFP011228211.1:0-61846 GCA_009831015.1 Picea engelmannii | reverse complement strand
TTATTTTTCCTAAGGTTTTTCCTTGTTTATTAGTCATAATTAGTCATTATCCAGTCTCCTATATTTTAGGGGAGAATATTCCACCTGGAGAATATTCTCTTTTGTTGGATCATGTTGTCATTGATGCCAATGGTTTGATTGATTGATGTCAAGTGATTGATTGATGTCAAAGGATTGATTGATTAATGATTGATGTAATATAATATGTATTGTCCTTGATGAGAATGCATAGATGAATATGGATCAATGAGTTGTCATTGATATGATGAAGATGGATCAATGAGTTGTCATTGATACAAGATGAAGATGGATCAATGTGGTTTCATTGGTATATGATGCATTGTTGGAAAAATGTATAGATGACTCATTATTGTCTTATCATTATTGATAAGGTACACAAATGGATGAAATCCAAAGTGGACCCCTTATGGTGAAAGCCCTCATGGGAAGACGCTTTGCAGATTGATTTATCCTAGAAGAATGGTTGGAGGACCCATTCTCTCATTATTGTATTATCATTATTGATAAGGTGCACAAATGGATGAACTCCAAAGTGGTCTCCTTATGGCGAAAGCCCTCACGGGAAGACGCTTTGCGGATTGAGTGATCCTAGAAGAATGGTTGGAAGACCCATGCTTGTATGTGGAATAATGAGATGAAGATCAAGGAAATTGTTGGTGAAAATATCTTAGATGGATAGTGCTTGTCATTCCATTTCCGGTGGTATGTGGAATTCCACATAACTCCTCATGGTTTGAGAGTTATGGCCTTACGAAGATGAAGGACCCCCACATGAAGGCTTGAAGCCCCCAAGGTCAAAGAAGTCAAAGTGACCTAAAAGAAGAAATCATTATTTAAATGATTAAGTAAAGTGACAAAGTCAAGGTGGATTATTTAAATAATAAAGAGAAGTGACAAAATCAAGAAAGAATATTTATGGAAAGTGGTTAACCCTAAAAATAAGAAAAAATAGGTTAAGTGACCTAAAAATGGGTTAAGTGACCTAAAAGAAGAAATCATTATTTAAATGATAAAGTAAGGTTACAAATTCAAGGTGGATTATTTAAATAATAAAGAGAAGTGAAAAAATCAAGAAATGATAAAGTAAGATGAGAAAATCAAGAAGGAATATTTAAATGATAAAATATTAGAGAAATTTTTATTTATGGAAAGTGGTTAACCCTAAAGTAAGGAAAATAGGTTAAGTGACCTAGAAATGGGTTAAGTGACCTAAAAATGGGTTAAGTGACCTAGATGATGAAAGTATAAATAAGATAGCAATGGTCTATTGTAGATCATCCTTTTTGTGGATCAATGGAGAGCTTCTTGTGAGAATATCTTTTGGAGTATTGATGGAGAGCTTCTTGTGAGAGCTTATTGAGAATTTTTTGTGTGGAACACTTGAGAATATTGAATATATATAGGTGATTGAGGTAACCAAGGATATATAAGCTTAATTTCATAAGGACGGTGAAGAAAAGAGGGCCGAAATTGAAGGGAGGATAAATTCTTTTCATGATGCTTTCTAAGGTATGTTATTTATAGGTCATCTCACATTTTCTCTATAAATTGTTTTCTATAATGATTCAGACCGTGGGATTGATATTACATTGAGGAAACATATCCAAGTATATGTGGTAAAAAATTCATCTTCTGAGTCATTGTATTTTTGGAGATACACTCCGTGGAAAATAAGGTTTGTGGCTAGTCCTGAAACTAGTCTAAAACAGGTGTTTCGGTTAAAAACATCATAACTTCTTCACAACGGATCCAAATTAAGTGAGACCAATTGTGTTGTTTAGATTACAGTATGTAGTATGTTTTGTAACAGTTTCATATCAATTCAATGAACATTTGTTGTGGGGAACACTCTACAAGGTCTCTCTCTGGAATAAGACATAATTCAACAAGGTATGTCATTTTTTCTATAACTCCTTTTATCAGAGGTTACAAGTAGTGCGAACTGGAAGAATTTCATAAAAAACATTGAAGAACATTGTATATCATTTTCAGAGATTCATTCATTACATGTACACACTTATGATTATTTCAAATTGGGGTTGTTGACTAATCCAAAACTAGTCATGGTTGAGACACGCAGTTGATGAGTTGTCACATACATGAGGTGTATAGTTGATGATGTTGGTACATATTGATGATTAATTGTTGATGAGTAGTTTACACATTACTGATATATACTTGGTACATGGTTGGATGCACTTGTTTATGGTACATGATTATTACAGGTTGTTTGGCACAGGTTGGTGCATGGTTGATGCACTTGTTTATGTTCACAGATTGATATTTGTTGAGGATTGTTGCCTCATCTCAGTTGGTGCTAAGAATGTAAGTTGAGTCTTGCATATAGATATGGTTCTCTTGTAGAGTTGTAATCTATTCAGTTGTTGCTGAAAAACCCCCGGATTGAAGTCCATAATAAAAAGAAAAATTGTACATATATCTTGTGTTCTTTGTGTTCCTTGTGGAGATGATTTGTTGATGATATGTTGTTGATATATGCTACTGATATGTATTCACATTTAACTGATTATAAATGAAAAAAATGAGTAATGAAAAAATGTTGAATGCTAACTAAGGATTTTTTGTGTAAGAGGGATTTTTTGGAAAAAAGATCCCCACACTCATTCACCCCCCCCTATAAGTGTGGTAGGTGGGTCCAACAATTGGTATCAGAGCGGGCCTTCACTACAAGCCTTAAAAATATTGAAGGAGATCCATAGACACACAAATGGATGATGAAATACCAATCCCTGATGAGGAAAACTATTTTACTTGGAGAATAGATATTAGAGTGTATTTGAAGACAATGGGAGAAACTATTTGGAAGGCAGCCATTGGTGGATCAGTTTCGTTGAAGAAAAAGTCAAACTTTGTAGCTCAAAGGGAAGGAAAGAAGAATGATACATTGGCTCTCAAGACCATTCTTAGTGGACTTTCAAGCCCTATCAAAGAGAGCATGGGACAATGCACTTCCGCCAAGGATCTATGGCTAAAGCTAGAGGAGACATATCGAAAAAGGAAAGAAGATGTTGAATACCACTCCGTTAAGATTATCAAAGGTAAAGAATATCTAACTCTTGATTGCATATGTGATGATTTTAAAGGAAAAGAATCATGTGATAATGTTGGCAAGAAGGAAGATACTGAAGATACTTCAAATGAAGGTAAATAATCTCCAAAAACTCTTGATTGCATTGATTCAAAATGTGATGATGTTGAATTTTTCTCAAGTGAAGAAGATGATCTAGAAACAATTTGTGTAAAGTTTGATGATAGTTATCCCATGGAAAGAATAGAAGAAAAACTATTAGAACTTTTAAGGAAATTGAAGAGGGTTTATATAGATATAGAAGTGATCATTTTTATACACACTATAACTATATTTCGGATAACACTAAAAAGTTTCTTAGGAGGAGTCAAAGGTACATATTGATGTTAAAGGAAATGCTCAAAGAGAGAAATAATACTCAACTAGAAGAAAAGGAAGAAGAAATCACAGGACTAAAGAATGAAAAAGAAAATGTGCAAGTAGATGATGAGATTAGAAAAAGTTTTGAAACTATTGTCCATCTCAAGACCCAAATTGAAGAAGCCAAAATAATAGAGGAACTATTGAAGAATCAAATAAATGAATAGGAAGAGTCACGTTGTAAGCTAGAAGCTGGAATTGTTGACCTTAGAAAGAAGGTAGAAAATTCAAACAAATTCTTGAATAGCTCACTAATATTGGATGAGATTTTAGAAAGTCAAAGATCACCATATGATAAATCAGTTCTTGGATACAAAGGAGAAGATACACATGCTGAAGCAAGCACCTCAAAGAAGCATGCGGTAAATTCATCAAAGAAGGAAGACAATGTTGCAAAGAAACCATCTACACAAGGAAAATAAAATTTCAAAAGAACAAAGCAAGGAAGACATCAAGAAGCTATTCTTGGGACACCAAAGCAAAGGTATGGAAGTATTTTTCATGGGCACTGTTATTCATGTAATGGATATGTTCACAAATATTTTGAATGTAGATCTTATGAAAGGAGATATAATGGAATATTTTATAACACCATGAGGTGTTGGAGATGTGATAAAGTAGGACACATTGTTATTTACTGTAACACTATGAGATGCTACAACTGTAGTGGATTTGGCCACAAATCCCATGAGCGATGGAACACAAGAAGAAAGTCCATGATGAGAACTTCAAATAGCATGGATAGAAGAAGGAATGAAGTAAGGAAGGGAGACATATTTGAAAATATGGATGCTCAGAGCTCAAGTTCTGAGGAGCAGAGACATCTACAAAAGTGGGTGAAGAAGACAGAGAAGCCAAAACAGAATGAAAGACTGAAGGGAATCTCAAGCAAGTCATTTGCTGAAGCATACACGGATGATAGTGGTATCAGTCATGTACATACGCGGGCTGACCTTGTATAGGTCGTGTACATACGCAAGCTGTTGTGTAGCAGACTGTGTATATGTGGTAAATCCTTGAGAAAAAGGCTATGCACATGGATTGCATCTTGATGTGATGGTATAACACTCTGTTGCAGGGTCTGATATTGTTTGTTGCAGGTTTTGACACCATTTGTTGCAGGTTTAAGTGTTCATCTATTGGATTATGTAAAATAAAATCTCGAGTGCATGACACTAACCCATGAGTATGGATTGATGCTTATATGTTGGTGTACATGGTTGGTACATATTTGATTTTCATTGATATATCTTATGATGTATTATTGGAAGCATATGTTGATATCATGGTGCATGAATTTTTCATGTGGATTGGGCTACATATTGGGACATATGGTTGGTGAGTTTATGAGGTGATCATGTTGTACATCATTTTTGATCTATAGTTGATGCATGATTGGTACTTTTCTAGTACATTGGAAGAGGCACCTACTAGCAGTTTGATTGGCACATGTTTTATGGAGGATGTGGCATACATATATGGGATTCATCATTTTGTGGTATTGGTCCATGGTAATGTACATGTTTTTTACACTTGATGATACTACACCATTGGTACTACTTGATTAGCACAACAATTGGAAGTTGTTTTAGATACATGATTGTGGCACTTGGTTCATGATGGAGACATATCACGAGTGATATGATGCATTGTTTGGCATATTGGTGGATGCACATGGTTGGCATATTGGTAGATGCACATGTTGGCATGTTGATAAAGGAATATGATTGATACATTCCATGGATGATATCTTTTGGCACATTTCATGATGTTGATGTACATGGTTATAGGTGTTGTGCATGATGAGCACAGATTTTGTACAAGATGTACTTGGTTGATATTTTTCTCTTGATTCTTTATTTCATTGTTGACATATCTTTTTATTTATGATTGTTGGTATGGAATGAGTTTGATGCATGAATAGGTCCAAGGATCGTTATATGGTAGCACAATGTTCATCTTGCAGAAAAGATAGGGGAGACATACCCATAGGGGGAGTCATTCTTCTTCCCATGATTCTAGGAGGAGATATTTATCAGATGAATACCTAGAAAATAGCCCTATACTTGAAGAAAGAGAACATGAGCATAATTTCAGGGGGAGCAATGGTCATAGGGGGAGTATGTTCGATGTATCTTCAACATTACATCAGAGTGATATCCCTTGTTCAAAAGGGGAGAGATTATTCATAGGAAGATCAAAGGAATTCAGACAGGGGGAGCAACCCCAAGGAAAGTTCAGGCAAGGGGAGAAGCCCTAAGATGAGAATGGCCCGTTTCCATTGATGTCAAAGGGGGAGAGTTAATCACATTGATGTGATTGATATTTATTGATGGGGAGAGATAGTCACATTGACTATTGACGCAGAGAATGCCTTATCTACATGTTGACATAAATAATTGGTAATTGGTGTTGACATCAATGTTGATATTGCCATCAATGCCAAAGGGGGAGATTGTTGGATCATGTTGTCATCGATGCCAATGGTTTGATTGATTGATGTTATTGATTGATGCCATGTGATTGATTGATGTCAAAGGATTGATTGATTGATGATTGATGTAATATAATATGTATTGTCCTTGATGAGAATGCATAGATGAAGATGGATCAATGAGTTGTCATTGCTATGATGAAAATGGATCAATGAGTTGTCATTGATACAAGATGAAGATGGATCGATGTGGTTTCATTGGTATGTGATGCATTGTTGGAAAAATGTATAGATGACTCATTATTGTCTTATCATTATATTGATAAGGTGCACAAATGGATGAACTCCAAAGTGGTCCCCTTATGGTGAAATCCCTCACGGGAAGACACTTTGCAGATTGAGTTATCCTAGAAGTGACAAAGTCAAGGTGGATTATTTAAATAATAAAGACAAGTGACAAAATCAAGAAATGGTAAAGTAAGATGACAAAATCAAGAAGGAATATTTATGGAAAGTGGTTAACCCTAAAAATAAGGAAAATAGGTTAAGTGACCTAGAAATGGGTTAAGTGACCTAAAAGAAGAAATCATTATTTAAATGATAAAGTAAGGTGACAAATTCAAGGTGGATTATTTAAATAATAAAGAGAAGTGAACAAATCAAGAAATGATGAAGTAAGATGAGAAAATCAAGAAAGAATATTTAAATGATAAAATATTGGAGAAATTTCTATTTATGGAAAGTGGTTAACCCTAAAATAAGGAAAATAGGTTAAGTGACCTAGAAGTGGGTTAAGTGACCTAAAAGTGGGTTAAGTGACCTAGAGGATTAAAGTATAAATAAGATAGCAATGGTCTCTTGTAGGTCATCCTTTTGTGGATCAATGGATAGCTTCTTGTGAGAATATCTTTTGGAGTATTGATGGAGAGCTTCTTGAGAATTTTTGGTGTGGAACACTTGAGAATATTGAATATATATAGGTGACTGAGGTAACCAAGGATATATAAGATGAATTTCAGAAGGAAGGTGAAGAAAGAGGGTCGGAATTGAAGGGAGGATAAATTCTTTTCATGATGCTTTCTAAGGTATGTTATTTACAGGTCATCTCACCATTTTTGCTATAATTTTTTTTCTATAATGATTCAGACCATGGGATTGATATTCCACTGAGGAAACATATCCAAGTATATGTGGTAAAAAATTCAGCTTGTGTTTCATTGTATTTTTGGATATACACTCTGTGGAAAATAGGGTTTGTGGCTAGTCCTGAAACTAGTCTAAAACAAGTGTTTCGGGTAAAAAAGTCATAACTTCTTCATAAAAGATCAAAATTAAGTGATAAAAATTGTGTTGGTTAGATTACATTCTGTAGTATTTTTTGTAACATTTTCAGATCAATTCAATGAATATTTTGTGTGGGGCATGCTCTACAAGGTCGCTCTCTAGAATAAGCCAAAATTCAACAAGGTATACCATTTTTGCTATAACTCCTTTTATTTGAGCTTCCAAGTAGTTACACCTGGAGGAACTGCACAAAAAACACTGACTAACATTGTGTATCGGTTTCATATCTTTATTCATTATAGGTACAAAGTTATGATTATTTCAAGTTGGGGTTGTGGACTAGTCCAAAACTAGTCATGGTTGAGACAAGCGGTTGATGAGTTGGCACATACATGAGGTGTATAGTTGATTATGTTGGTAAATATTGATGATTCATTGTTGATGATTAGTTTACACATTATTGTTATATACTTGGTACATGGTTGGATGCACTTGTTTATGGTACAGGTTGATTACAGGTTGTTTGGCACATGTTGGTGCATGGTTGATGCACTTGTTTATGTTGACAGATTGATATCTATTGAGGATTGTTGCCTCATCTCAGTTGGTGTTGATAATGTAAGATGAGTTTTTCATATAGAGTTGATGCTCTTGTAGAGTTGTACTCTATTCAGTTGTTGCTGAAAAACCCCCGGATTGAAGTCCATAATAAAGAGAAAAATTGTACATACATCTTGTGTTCTTTGTGTTCCTTGTGGAGATGATTTGTTGATGATATGTTGCTGATATGTATTCATATCTAAGTGATTATAAATGAAAACAATGAGTAATGAACAAATTTTGAATGTTAACTAAGGAGTTTTTGTGTAAGAGGGATGTTTTGGGAAAAAGATCCCCACTCTCATTCACCCCCCCCTCTAATTGTGGTAGGTGTGTCCAACATCTTTCAGTTGACACTTTAGTTTGACTAGTTGAGTTGAGTTTAGATGTTGCATTGGTTTTGTCGCCATGCACCATTGGGATCATCACCAAAATCACGCATTAGCCTTGATTTCCTGAGTTAAATCCTCACTACTCCATGTTCAGTCAGTTAACTAAAGACTAGTTCACTAGTTAACTCAGCTAGGTGGCAATTCAGTCTCGTAACTACCTGAGAGACTACCAAATTTTTTTGTAGGTACAAAATTTTGAAGACAACAAAAAGATGGATTATTCACTAGAAATACTTCTCACGCCTCATAACTATTTGGAATGGAATCCAAAAATTCTGCTTCTACTTAGATGCAGAGGCTTGTACCAAATAACTATGGCAATGGAAGTAGAGCCTGATTCTGCCTATGAGAAAAACATTCTCAATAGACAAGATATGGCCATAGGATGGATCCTCTCGTTTATTTCTCCTGAAATTATCCATCAAGTATATGATTAATCACAAGAATCAACTCCAAATGAATTGTGGACCAGATTGGAGGTTCTATTTGGAAATAAAGAATATTGTGAAGATTTCATGCAGGAGATTGGAAAGATAGAGCTAGAAGAGAATCCATCAGAAGATCAAGCCTCTTATTATGAAGAGTCTTCTACAAAAGTATTTGTAGAAATTTGTATTCCATTAATTGAATATGATGTCTACTCCATTTTAGATTTATTTTCTGAAATTCATGTGGAAGATATATGGCATGCATCTCAGGAGTCACATGCAGACACTTTTGCATGCACCATGCATGCATCTCAGTAGATAAAAAGAGAGTCATGCAAATCAAACTCCATTCATATATTTTCTGAGCATAATTTGCAGAAACAAATTGGATATTTGAATTCTTCTTGAGAAGAATATCCAATTTCATTTTTTTTTTGTCCAAAACGGAGTTCGGAAAGTGAAGTTATGATCTTTTTAAAATCAACAAAATATCAACATTTTTTCAGAAACGGCCGTACAATTTTCAAAATTTTATCGAAAATTTATTTGGATATTATTTATTGAAAAAAGATAAAGTGGATATGTGTGGAAATATCAATGATTCATATACTTCATCAGATCCATGAAGACGTATACATCTCCAACAAAATCTTCAATGAGCACAAACTTGCACAGTTGCGAGGTCTTCTTGGAGTGAAGGAGAAGGTTGCTTAGCAACTACTTTTTTTTCCTTCTCATTTTATTTTTTTATGAATTGTGATTTGAGGGGGGGGGTTTCCCATGAGGTTTTCCCTTTTTTCTCGTTTATTTCAATATATATTTTGTATTTGGGTACCTAACATGGCCCCGTTTTCGGGACTAGTTCTTTATTTTCACCATAGTGATGTTCAAGGGGGGTGTTGGAGTTACCTCACACACACCTAGGATTTATTTTTCCTAAGTTTTTTCCTTGTTTATTAGTCATAATTAGTCATTATACAGTCTCCTATATTTTAAGGGAGAATATTCTCTTTCAGTTGACACTTCAGTTTGACTAGTTGAGTTGAGTTTAGATGTTGCATTGGTTTTATCACCATGCAACATTGGGATCATCACCATGCTAATTCGAACTTGCCTTGGGATCATCACCAAACTGGCGCATTAGCCTTGATTTCCTGAGTTAACTCCTCACTACTCTCTGTTTAGTCAGTTAACTGAAGACTAGTTGACTAGTTAACTTAGCTAGGTGGCAGTTCACTCTCGTAACTGCCTGAGAGACTAGACTAGGTGGAAGCTCACTCCCGTAACTATTGGTGTGTGTCCAGATCACTCTAGACCACCACTATGGCTCATTATTTACTCATGTATCCTATATCTGTTGTAAATTATTCACTCTTTGAGTGTGGAAAAACGGTTAATGAGAATTCTTCCATTCTTTCTCTCCTTCTTCTTTTTTCTCCAATTCTCTCTGAAAATGTGTGTATTATTGTTTAGCTAGATCTATTATGTGCAGGTTCAACAAATTTACACACCCAACTTTGGGCTACTTCCATAATGACTGGATTCTTTATTATTCTTTCTTTAATTGTCTTAGGATTGCACACTACAATTACAATAGAGATATCATGTTATCCCTCTCTCCATATTTCCTAGCCGCTCTGCAGTGAAAACCTCTCTTTGCAACTCTCCTTCTCCCTAAAAATGGACATAGACCCTTTCATTCTCAGTCTATTCTCCCTAAAAACCAACTACTACAGAACATAAGAACATAGAATAGAACCCATGTATTCCCAACCCATTACATATTTATACATGGACTCTAAGGTTAAAAAGCCTACTTTGCTTATTCCCAAAACCCTATTACAACTCATTCTAACTCATGAAAACTCGTGTTCAATTGTTGTTTGGGTTTTCTCTTCCTAGTTTTACATCTGCATGCTACTTTTCCATTCCCGACTGATGTTACTCCTGATTTTGCTTGTATTTCTTATTTTGGCATGCCAAACTGCTATCCTTCATTTTCTCCCTCTTTATCTTCCTTCTTTATTCTCCTACTTTATTCTCTGCTAAGTATGCCTTTACTACGCAATTCCAAGCCTGCATGCTCCTTTACTCTGCACTCCACTCCTGCCTTGTATTCTTTCTTATGTTGTTGTGCATATCCACAAAACTTAGGATTTCCCCGAAAACCTATATCCAAAATTCCTATCCAACACATAGCAAGGGTGAAGGAGGTGACAGTTGTTACACTTGATACTCTTTTGATACAAAGAGGTTTGGATCATGAAGGACTGTGATTCAAGGAGATATTGGATAGTTTTAGAAGGAATTCCATCTAAATATCAATACATGTGAAGGAGAAGAGAGAACAAAGGCATTCACAAGTGGGTTTCAGTAGATTGGAGCCACAGTAGCAGGCTCCCACCATACAAATTTTTTTGTACAATTTTTATGCACTTGTACATGGGTTTCAGTGGAGACAAGAGAATATACACATGTTTTCTTAAAGAAAGGCACATACATCTAAGGAAACATGAAAGTGTGGGATTGTACAATAGACTAGGAGTTTATAAGGGTTTGCAGGTGATGTCTGAAGTTTTCTGTATTTCTCTGTGGGATTTTTCCTACTAAAAGAGCCCTTGTAAGACTTGAATTTATTTGCATGATAAGATTAGTTGATGGGAAGAATATTTTTGTGTATTGTGTATGATATTTTGGTTTCCAGTATTTGTTCCTCTATACTTATTTGATTTTATTATTCTAGCAAGTGTACTATATTTTGTGAGCTACTAATTTGATTTACTACAAGGAAATAACTAGATAAAAAAATACCTAGGTGTTAGAGTAAGTAAAATCAACAAAGAAATCATTGGAGAATCTTTGAGAGAGGATAAAATTGTTTAAAATATTAGGAAGATCCATTTTCAAGTATAGAAGATGCTAAATAATTTATAGGAAAACTACAAGGCATTACATGACCAACACAAAACAAAAAAATCATTCAAACTGGGTGATAAATAGATGAAGAAGGAAAGACTATAGGGTCCTCGTAAGAAGTTCAAGGATTGAAATATGGTCATTTTGAGGTATTGGAGAAGGTGGGAGATAATGCCTACAGACTTAGTATGCCCCCATACATGCACATTCACTTAATAGTGAATGTGGAGAATCTAAGACTCTATGATCCTTCCATGTGAGATCAGGAAACTAAGGAGTAAGTCCTACCTACCATAAAGCACTTATCACCAAAATCTCAGACAGAGTCAGAATAATACACAATTTTTCATAAGAGGTCTAGAACTATAAGACAAGAACAACATGACCTTTGGCATATTGGATTGAATAGAAAGCTACTGAAAAAATCAAAATGGTACTCTAGGATGAAGGTAGAGGAAACATTTCCTCACCTCATTCAGTAAAGATTTTGGGGACCAAAATCCTCAATAAATGCGGAGGTATGATCCATATTGGATCATTATATATTTTTTCATATATCTTTGTACTTTCTAGGTGGAAACAATTGGAGGAATCATATTTTAGAGACATTTTAGTAGCAGGTCCCAATTTGGAAAATTAGGGTCTAAAAACCTGTTTGAAATATTCTAGAGCCATTTTGAGAATAAAATGAATTTTTTTGGTCCAAACCTACTTTGGAGGAAGATTCCATATTATACACACCAAGAACTTTTCAATGATGAAAGAATCACCACAATTAGAGATTTCATGCAAAAGTTATGCCTCCTGCAAGTTGACCTACTTGTTGACCACCATGGTACGAGTGGATTGCACGTGAACCCCCATTACTCAAAACATGTGGACTTTCAATGATATTCTAGAAGTTCCAAACCTTATGATTAATTTATGGTTGAGGAAGCCAAAACCCTAACCCTAGACGAATATCAGGCTATGTTAAATACTAAGCCGCTAGGAGGAGAAAGGGTTCCATTCTTTTTCATTGTACTTGTTCCATAGTTGAGCAGAGCATCCAAGGAGTGGTAATTTGAAATAATAACCTATGATGTAGGATATTTTTTAGAATCCATTGATGCCACAATGTCAAATGAAAATCCATATTGAGTTCCTCTTTCATTGTACTTTCTTTTCATAGATGAAGAAAATAGAGCAGAGCATATGCCTTACCTTCAAGCTAGGTTTTCTCTCGTATTGGGTTTCCTAGGATACATATTGAGTTAAATTGTGTGGATGGTGTGTATATTTTTTCCCATTATCTCATTTCAATATTAAGTTAAATTCATAAATTCAAGCAAATATAGTAATTAACTAATTCGAGATCTAAGGAAACATGTTGCAAAAATTTAAGATTTCATAATAGTTTAAGATCTGTTGAGACGAATTGTTCTAATGGAATATCCACGACAATTTACATATCATTGAGGATGAAAAATAATTTCCTTAGGATATTTTTGAATGTTCTCAAAACCAAGATCCTTGAACGAGTCCTCATACCAACACATGAATAATTTTTATAGGTTCTTTATAAGCCTTTAAGTGGGATACTAGTGTCATGGGTAGGTTTTTTTCTCTAGAAATGGGTCTCAACCATGCCACATTGTAAAGTGGATAAACAAGGGCCTTAATCGCTAACTGAAATTTCTTGAGCTCAATAACCATGAAAAATATATAGACACAATGACATAATCCATCACTATGGGGTGTTTTCCATGGCGTTGAATACAAGTGCCATACATATATTTCATGCATAGTGAATGGGTTTTGATGCCTTAACCATAGTGATTATTGGGAAATTGATCTAGGTTGATATCGATGGCCTCCCACCTTTTCCAAATGGCTCAAAACAATTTTCTGGTAATTTTGGCAATTTACTATTTTTTGCAGGTTTTAACTTCCGGGGCTATTTTGAGGGCCCAATTGAAGGTTTTTAGAGATAAAGGTTCTGAATTATAGTTGAATAAATAATTTATCCCCCAAAATTAATCTCCTTGACAATACCTTTCCAACGAGCTATCACATGCCTAAAATGGAGATCGTATGCAAAAGTTACGACCCCGGGAAGTGGATGTACTCACTTACCCAAACGACGCCCACATGACTTTTGGCGCTTCATCTCCTAGGGTTAGGTTTTTGGATGTCTAGGGTTTTTGGAATTCCTTCTTATTGTAAAAAGGCCTTCATAGCCTCATTGTAATCATCTTCTTGCGAATACGAGTAGCCGTCACATCTCTTCTCAGAGATAAGCTGCCACCATTCTAGCGAGTCTTTCACTCTGTATTTTTACAGTCTCTGTACATTTATTTCATTAATAGAAATTGTTTATTACTGTATATATGTTTTTATGGTTGCATCTATGATACATTTATGTTATATTATTGAATATCTGCGATATCTCTGTACATTTATTTCATTAATCTCCAATCTCATTTCGTGCCGAAAATAATCTGGATCAGAAATAATATCCTCAGGTCATTTTAATTGTTTGGGGGAGGGAAACAACATCCTTAAGCCCTAAACATAGCTTCTCTATCCCAAGGACAATGAACAAATTCTCATACAAATGCGCAAGAGAATGAATGGTTTTTCGAGTCTTAAGCATCATCAAATATTGAAAATTAGAATCTTAAGATCTTATTGAAGCTTCTCTAGATCAAGATCCTTAAATAAGTAGTCAAACAATTTTTTAGGCATAACCTACTAATCCTTCTCAGTATCAAGCACCTTGAACAACACCTAGAAACCATGACACAATCCCTCTCTAGGAACTCCTTTCCATCCAAGTTGAATATGGGTGTCACTATCAAGTCTTGGGAATATTAGATGGGTGTTGGGTCCATGACCGTAGTCAAGAGAGGGAAATAAGAGCCTCAAGGCCTAAACCTTTATTCTCATGCTTAAGGTCCATGGATGAGTCATCACACCTCCACACACTACAAGGATAACACCTTCTAGCATAGGTTTTTATGGAACCTTCCAAAAAAATTCTTCTCTTAGCTGTAAATAACAGAGGTTGTTAGTGAAGGCAGGCGACTGAATATTTTTGCGGAGTTTTTTTTGTTATTGCACCTTTATGGAATAGATGCACCGATGCACATCTAAATATGATGACACCATAGCTTAAATGTTCAAATGCACCATCACTATTCATAGCAAAGGCACTTGGTGAGAGGTTTTTGCAGAGATTTTTTTAATCGGTGCATCATTGACATATAGATGCATCAACAATTTCATGAAAAATGATGCCCCAATGTGTCCATTTTCCCATAGCACTTCCATACTTTATAATAAAATTAAATGCAACGAAAAAATTGCAGCGGTGTCGCTAAACATAACCTTTCGGTCCACATACCTATTGAAAGGTGCATCGAGTAAGGTGACAAACTCAAGGTGGATTATTTAAATAATAAAGAGAAGTGAAAAAATCAAGAAATGATAAAGTAAGATGAGAAAATCAAGAAAGAATATTTAAATGATAAAATATTGGAGAAATTTCTATTTATGGAAAGTGGTTAACCCTAAAATAAGGAAAATGGGTTAAGTGACCTAAAATGGGTAAAGTGACCTAGAGGATGAAAGTATAAATAAGATAGAAATGGTCTCTTGTAGATCATCCTTTTTGTGGATCAATGGAGAGCTTCTTGTGAGAATATCTTTTGGAGTATTGATGGAGAGCTTCTTGAGAATTTTTGGTGTGGAACACTTGAGAATATTGAATATATATAGGTGAATGAGGTAACCAAGGATATCTAAGATGAATTTCAGAAGGAAGCTGAAGAAAAGAGGGTCGGAATTGAAGGGAGGATAAATTCTTTTCATGATGCTTTCTAAGGTATGTTATTTACAGGTCATCTCACCATTTTTACTATAAATTTTTTTATATAATGATTCATACCATGGGATTGATATGAAACTGAGGAAACATATCCAAGTATATGTGGTAAAAAATTCATCTTGTGTGTCATTGTATTTTTGGAGATACACTCTGTGGAAAATAGGGTTTGTGGCTAGTCTTGAAACTAGTCTAAAATAGGTGTTTTGGGTAACAAAGTCATAACTTCTTCATAAAAGATCAAAATTAAGTGATAACAATTGTGTTGGTTAGATTACATTCTGTGGTATGTTTTGTAACATTTTCAGATCAATTCAATGAATATTTTGTGCGGGGCATGCTCTACAAGGTCGCTCTCTAGAATAAGCCAGAATTCAACAAGGTATACAATTTTTTCTATAACTCCTTTTATCTGATCTTCCAAGTAGTTCCACCTAGAGGAATTGCATAAAAAAAACTGAAGAACATTGTGTATCAATTTCATATCTTTATTCATTATAGGTACAAAGTTATGTTTATTTCAAGTTGGGGTTGTTGACTAGTCCAAAACTAGTCATGGTTGAGACAAGCGGTTGATGAGTTGGCACATACATGAGGTGTATAGTTGATTATGTTGGTACATATTGATGATTCATTTTTTATGAGTAGTTGAAACATTATTGGTATATACTTGGTACATGGTTGGATGCACTTGTTTATGGTACAGGTTGATTACAGGTTGTTTGGCACAGGTTGGTGCATGGTTGATGCACTTGTTTATGTTGACAGATTGATATCTATTGAGGATTGTTGCCTCATCTCAGTTGGTGATGAGAATGTAATATGAGTTTTTCATATAGATTTGGTTCTCTTGTAGAGTTGTACTCTATTCAATTGTTGCTAAAAAACCCCCGGATTGAAGTCCATAATAAAAAGAAAAATTGTACATACATCTTGTGTTCTTTGTGTTCCTTGTGGAGATGATTTGTTGATGATATGTATTCATATCTAACTGATTATAAATGAAAACAATGAGTAATGAGAAAATGTTGAATGTTAACTAAGGAGTTTTTATGTAAGAGGGATGTTTTGAGAAAAAGATCCCCACACTCATTCACCCCCCCCTCTAAGTGTGGTAGGTGTGTCCAACATCTTTCAGTTGACACTTTAGTTTGACTAGTTGAGTTGAGTTTAGATGTTGCATTGGTTTTGTCGCCATGCACCATTGGGATCATCACCATGCTAATTCAACCTTTCCTTGGGATCATCACAAAAATGGCGCATTAGCCTTGATTTCCTGAGTTAAATCCTCACTACTCTATGTTCAGTCAGTTAACTAAAGACTAGTTGACTAGTTAACTCAGCTAGGTGGCAATTCACTCCCGTAACTACCTGAGAGACTACCAAAAAAATTTGCAGGTACAAAAGTTTGAAGACAACAAAAAGATGGATTATTCACAAGAAATACTTCTCACGCCTCATAACTATTTGGAATGGAATCCAAAAATTCTGCTTCTGCTTAGATGCAGAGGCTTGTACCAAATAACTATGGCAATGGAAGTAGAGCCTAATTCTACCTATGAGAGAAACAATTTTCTCAATAGACAAGATATTGCCATAGGATGGATCCTCTCGTTTATTTCTCCTAAAATTCTCCATCAAGTATATGATTAATCACAAGAATCAACTTCAAATGAATTGTGGACCAGATTGGAGGTTCTATTTGGAAATAAAGAATATTGTGAAGATTTCATGCAGGAGATTGGAAAGATAGAGCTAGAAGAGAAGCCATCAGAAGATCAAGCCTCTTATTATGAAGAGTCTTCTACAAAAGTATTTCTAGAAATTTGTATTCCATTAATTGAATATGATGTCTACTCCATTTCAGATTTATTTTCTGAAATTCACGTGGAAGATATATGGCATGCATCTCAGGAGTCACAGGTAGACACTTTTGCATGCACCATGCATGCATCTCAGGAGACAAAAAGAGAGTCATGCAAATAAGACTCCATTCATATATTTTCTGAGCATAATTTGCAGAAACAAATTGGATATTTGAATTCCTCTCGGGAAAAAATCCAATTTCATTTTTTTTTTGTCCAAAACAGAGTCCGGAAAGTGAAGTTATGATCTTTTTAAAATCAACAAAATATCAACATTTTTTCAGAAAAGGCCGTACGGTTTTCAAAATTTCATCCAAACTTTATTTGGATATTATTTATTGAAAAAAGATAAAGTGGATATGTGTGGAAATATCAATGATTCATATACTTCATCATATCCATGCAGACGTCTACATCTCCAACAAAATCTTCATCGAGCACAAACTTGCACAGTTGCGAGGTCTTCTCGGAGTGAAGGAGAAGGTTGATTAGCAACTACTTTTTGTTCCTTCTCATTTTATTTTTTTATGAATTGTGATTTGAGGGGGGGGGATGAGGTTTTCCCTTTTTCCGTGTTTATTTCAATATATATTTTGTATTTGGGTACCTAACATGGCCTCGTTTCCGGGACCAGTTCTTTATTTTCACCACAGTGATGTTCAAGGGGGGTGTTGGAGTTACTTCACACACACCTAGGATTTATTTTTCCTAAGGTTTTTCCTTGTTTATTAGTCATAATTAGTCATTATACAGTCTCCTATATTTTAGGGGAGAATATTCTCTTTCATTTGACACTTCAGTTTGACTAGTTGAGTTGAGTTTAGATGTTGCATTGGTTTTGTCACCATGCAACATTGGGATCATCACCATGCTAATTCGACCTTACCTTGGGATCATCACCAAACTGGCGCATTATCCTTGATTTCCTGAGTTAACGCCTCACTAATCTCTGTTGAGTCAGTTAACTGAAGACTAGTTGACTAGTTAACTTAGCTAGGTGGCAGTTCACTCCCGTAACTGCCTGAGAGACTAGACTAGGTGGAAGCTCACTCCCGTAACTGTTGGTGTGTGTCCAGATCACTCTAGACCACCACTATGGCTCATTATTTCCTCATGTATCCTATATCTATTGTAAATTATTCACTCTTTGAGTGTGGAAAAATGGTTAATGAGAATTCTTCCATTCTTTCTCCCCTTCTTCTTTTTTCTCCAATTCTCTCTGCAAATGTGTGTATTATTATTTAGCTAGATCTATTATGTGCAGGTTCAACACATTTATACACCCAAATTTGGGCTACTTCCATAATGACTGGATTCTTTATTATTCTTTCTTTAATTGTCTTAGGCTTGCACACTACAATTACAATAGAGATATCATGTTATCCCTCTCTCCATATTTCCTAGCCGCTCTACAGTGAAAACCTCTCTTTGCAACTCTCCTTCTCCCTAAAAAATGGACATAGACCCTTTCATTCTCAGTCTGTTCTCTCACTCTCCTCGTGAAAAAACCAACTACTACAAAACATAAGAACATAGAATATAACCCATGTATTCCCAACCCATTACATATTTATACATGGACTCTAAGGTTGAAAACCCTACTTTGCTTATTCCCAAAACCCTATTACAACTCATTCTAACTCATGACAACTTGTGTTCAATTGTTGTTTGGGTTTGATTTTCCTAGTTTTACATCTGCATGCTACTTTTGCATTCCCGAATGATGTTACTCCTGATTTTGCATGTATTTCTTGTTTTGGCATGCCAAACTGTTATCCTTCATTTTCTCCCTCTTTATCTTCCTTCTTTATTCTCCTACTTTATTCTCTGCTAAGTATGCCTTTACTATGCAATTCCAAGCCTGCATGTTCCTTTACTCCGCACTCCGCTCCTGCCTTGTATTCTTTCTTATGTTGTTGTGCATATCCACAAAACTTAGGATTTCCCCGAAAACCTATATGCAAAATTCCTATCCAACACATAGCAAGGGTGAAGGAGGTGACAGTTGTTACACTTGATACTTTTTTGATACAAAGAGGTTTGGATCATGAAGGAATGTGATTCAAGGATATATTGGATAGTTTTAGAAGGAATTCCATCTAAATATCAATACATGTGAAGGAGAAGAGAGAACAAAGGCATTCACAAGTGGGTTTTAGTAGATTGGAGCCGCAGTAGCAGGCTCCCACCATACAAATTTTTTTGTACAATTTTTATGCACATGTACATGGGTTTCAGTGGAGACAAGAGAATATACACATGTTTTCTTAAGGAAAGGCACATACATCTAAGGAAACATGTAAGTGTGGGATTGTACAATAGACTAGGAGTTTATAAGGGTTTGCAGGTGATGTCTAAAGTTTTATGTATTTCTCTGTGGGAATTTTCCTACTAAAAGAGCCCTTGTAAGACTTGGAGTTGTTTGCATGATAAGATTAGTTGATGGGAAGAATATTTTTGTGTATTGTGTATGATATTTGTGTTTCCAATATTTGTTCCTCTATACTTATTTGATTTTATTATTCTAGAAAGTGTACTATATTTTTTGAGCTACTAATTTGATTTACAACAAGGAAATAACTAGATAAAAAAATACCTAGGTGTTAGAGTACGTAAAATCAACAAAGAAATCATTGGAGAATCTTTGAGAGAGGATAAAATTGTTTAAAATATCAGGAAGATCCATTTTCAAGTATAGAAGATGCTAAATAAGTTATAGGAAAAGTACAAGGCATTACATGACCAACACAAAACAAAAAAATTCATTCAAATTGGGTGATAAATAGATGAAGAAGGAAAGACTATAGGGTCCTCGTAAGAAGTTCAAGGATTGCAATATGGTCATTTTGAGGTATTGGAGAAGGTGGGAGATAACGACTACAGACTTAGTATACCCCCAGACATGCACATTCACTTAATAGTGAATGTGGAGAATCTAAGACTCTATGATCCTTCCATGTGGGATCAGGAAACTAAGGAGTAGGTCCTACCTACCATAAAAGACTTATCACCAAAATCTCAAACAGAGTCAGAATAATACACAATTTTTCATAAGAGGTCTAGAACCATAAGACAAGAACAACATGACCTTTGGCATATTGGATTGAATGGAAAAATACTAGAAAAATCAAAATGGTACTCTAGGATGAAGGTAGAGGAAACATTTCCTCACCTCATTCAGTAAAGATTTTGGGGACCAAAATCCTCAATAAATGCGGAGGTATGATCCATATTGGATCATTATATATTTTTTCATATATATTGGTACTTTCTAGGTGGAAACAATTGGAGGAATCATATTTTAGAGACATTTTAGTAGCAGGTCCCAATTTGGAAAATTAGGGTCTAAAAACCTCTTTGAAATATTCTAGAGCCATTTTGAGGAATAAAATGATTTTTTTTGTTCCAAACCTACTTTGGAGGAAGATTCCATATTATACACACCAAGAACTTTTCAATGATGAAAGAATCACCACAATTAGAGATTGTATGCAAAAGTTACGCCTCCCGCAAGTTGACCTACTTGTTGATCACCATGGTACAAGTGGATGACACGTGAACCCCCATTACTCAAAACATGTGGACTTTCAATGATATTATAGAAGTTCCAAACCTTATCATTAATTTATGGTTGAGGAAGCCAAAACCCTAACCCTAGACGAATATCAGGCTATGTTAAATACCAAGCCGCTAGGAGGAGAAAGGGTTCCATTATTTTTCATTGTACTTGTTCCATAGTTGAGCAGAGCATCCAAGGAGTGGTAATTTGAAATAATAACCTAGGATGTAGGATATTTTTTAGAATCCATTCATGCCACAATGTCAAAGGAAAATCCATATTGAGTTCCTCTTTCATTGTACTTTCTTTTCATAGATGAAGAAAAGAGAGCAGAGCATATGCCTTACCTTCAAGCTAGGTTTTCTCTCGTATTGGATTTCCTAGGATACATATTGAGTTAAATTGTGTGGATGGTGTGTATATTTTTTCCCATTCTCTCATTTCCATATTAAGTTAAATTCATAAATTCAAGAAAATATAGTAATTAACTAATTCGAGATCTAAGGAAACATGTTGCAAAAATTTAAGATTTCATAATAGTTTAAGATCTGTTGAGACGAACTGTTCTAATGGAATATCCATGACAATTTACATATCATTGACGATGAAAAATAATTTCCTTAGGATATTTTTGAATGTTCTCAAAACCAAGATCCTTGAACGAGTCCTCATACCAACACATGAATAATTTTTATAGGTTCTTTATAAACCTTAAAGTGGGATACTAGTGTCATGGGTAGGTTTTTTTCTCTGGAAATGGGTCTGGACCATGACACATTGTCAAGGGGATAAACAAGGGCTTTAATCTCTAACTGAACTTTCTTGAGCTCAATAACCATGAAAAATATATAGACATAATGACATAATCCATCACTATGGGGTGTTTTCCATGGAGTTGAATACAAGTGCCATCAATATATTTCATGCATAGTGGATGGGTTTTGATGCATTCACCATAGTGATTATAGGTAAATTGATCCAGGTGGATATCGGTGGCCTCCCACCTTTTTTAAATGGCTCAAAACAGTTTTCTGGCAATTTTGGCAATTTACTATTTTTAGCAGGTTTTAACTTCCGGGGCTATTTTGAGGGCCCGAATGAAGGTTTTTCGAGATATAGGTTCTCAATGATAGTTGAATAAATAAATGATCCCCCAAAATTAATCTCCTCAACGATACCTTTCCAACGAGCTATCACATGCCTAAAATGGAGATCGTATGCAAAAGTTACGACCCCGGAAAGTGGATGTACTCACTTACCCAAACGACGCCCACATGACTTTTGGCACTTCATCTCCTAGGGTTAGGTTTTTGGATGTCTAGGGTTTTTGGCATTCCTTCTTATTGTAAAAAGGCCTTCATAGCCTCATTTTAATCATCTTCTTGCGAATGCGAGTAGCCGTCACATCTCTTCTCATAGATAAGCTACCACCATTCTAGCGAGTCTTTCACTCTGTATTTTTACAGTTTCTGTACATTTATTTCATTAATAGAAATTGTCTATTACTATATATATGTGTTTATGGTTGCATCTCTGATACATTTATGTTATATTATTGAATATCTGTGATATCTCTGTAGATTTATTTCATTAATCTCTGATCTCATTTCGTGCCGAAAATAATCTGGATCAGAAATAATATCCTCAGGTCATTTTGATTGTTTGGGGGAGGGAAACAACATCCTTAAGCCCTAAACATATCTTCTCTATCCCAAGGACAATGAACAATTTCTCATACAAATTCACAAGAGAATGAATCGTTTTTCGAGTCTTAACCATCATCAAATATTGAAAATTAGAATCTTAAGATCTAATTGAAGCTTCTCTAGATCAAGATCCTTAAATAAGTAGTCAAACAATTTTTTAGGCATAAACTACTAAGCCTTCTCAGTATCAAGCACCTTGAACAAAACCTAGAAACCATGACACAATCCCTCTCTAGGAACTCCTTGCCATCCAAGTTGAATATGGGTGTCACTATCAAGTCTTGGGAATATTAGATGGGTGTTGGGTCCATGACCGTAGTAAAGAGAGGGAAATAAGAGCCTCAAGGCCTAAACCTTTATTCTCATGCTTAATGTCCATGGATGAGTCCTCACACCTCCACACGCTACAAGGAGAACACCTTCTAGCATAGGTTTTTATGGAACCTTCCAAAAAAATTCTTCTCTTAGCTGTAAATAACAGAGGTTGTTAGTGAAGGCAGGCGACTGAATATTTTTGCGGAGTTTTTTTTGTTAGTGCACCTTTATGGAATAGATGCACCGATGCACATCTAAAAATGATGACACCGGAGCTTAAATGTTCAAACGCACCATCACTATTCAAAGTAAAGGCACTTGGTGAGAGGTTTTTGCAGAGATTTTTTTAATCGATGCATCATTAACATATAGATGCACTAGAAATTTCATGAAAAATGATGCCCCAATGTGTCCATTTTCCCATAGCACTTCCATACTTTATAATAAAATTAAATGCAACGAAAAAATTGTAGCGGTGTCGTTGAACATAACCTTTCAGTCCACATACCTATTGAAAGGTGCATCGAGGTAGGGTAAATAAAAAAAATTGCCAATCGATTTTCATTGCTACAGTGCATCTCATGCTTTCAAACTCTCAAGCAAGCACTGATGCTCACCTTTTCTCCTAAGACGCCATGTTTTTGGTGTTGTACGTTGAATTGGATAGCTCCATTCCTGGATTCCACACATTTCGAAATTTTGAAAATTACCAAAATTTTTCATTTCTTCTAAATGGTAGAACCATGCCTCCTTAGGACAAAACATACTAGGTAAACTATTTATTACCTTCCTATTTGCATTTTTTTACAATCAAAATTAAATTTTTTCTTGAAATTGTACTTTTTAAATTGTATTTTTTTAAAATTTGTGTGGTGCACCAGAATGATTTTACTTGCTCTGAGGTGGTGCATACTCTGTTAAATACATAGTGAGAAACACTGATAGTGCATCGATTTATGGTCGCACCAGCTCTATTCAAGCTAGATCACCATTGAAAATTACCAAAAAATAAAGTGGTGTGTTCTTCAAAACTCCCCTACATTGGTGAAAACATGACTTATATTCACACCCATGCATTACACTTCTTTTACCACACCGCTATTCCAACAATATAATATTTAACCTAGCGGTGCACCAAGTTTAATTAATCAGCCTGGGGAATGCCTGAAACATAACTCCATAGTGAGCACCTCCACTAGTGTGTCTATATATGTATGCACCTAAGTCGTTCAAGCTAGCGCACCATGATAAATTACCAAAAATAAAAGTGTCACATCCATTGGAACTTCCCTACATCGGTGTAAACATGGCTTATATCGACATACGTGCATTACACTTCATTTAGTGCACTTCTATTCCAATGATATAAGATTTAACCTAGTTGTGCACTAAGTTTAATTAATCACCCCGGGGGATACCCGAGACATAACACCTCAGTGAGCACCTCTGTCCATGTGTCTATATATGTCCACACCAATGTCATTCAAGCTAGAACACCATGATAAATTACCAAATATCAAAGCGGTGTGTTCTTCGGACCGCACCGACACTAGCGCTAAATTGGCTTATAACCACACCGATGCATTTCATTTCTTTAACTGCATGACTTTCTCAATGATTTATAAAATTTAATCTAGAAATGCACCATTTTTAGCAAATCATCATGGGGTGTACCCTAAACATAACACCCTAGAGAGTCAATTTTGAAGCGCACTGCCACATTTTATAATAAAAATATATGTACCGAATAAATCGCACTGGGGTTGTTGAACATCACCCACTAGTGTGCCATGGATGCTCCTACCTATCTAAAGGTGCACTGAGTTTGGGTAAATATTTTTTTTTTTACCAAATCGATTTTCATTGTTACAATGCATCCTATGCTTTAAAACTCTCCATCAAGCATTGATGTTCACATTTTCCCTAAGAATCCTTGTTTTCGGTGTTCTTCACCGACTAGGATAACTTCATTGTTGGATTCCACACATTTCCAAATTTGGAAATTACCACAAATTTTCATTTCATCTCAACGATGAAACCATGCCTCCTCAACACATAAGAGACTAGGTAAATTACTTATTACCTTCCTATTGCATTTTCATTCATTCAAAATTACAATTTAGTTTGAAGTTTATGAATTTTTTTAATTTTTTTCAATTTTGATTGTTGCACCTTAATGGTTTGGATCACCCCAATGAGGTGCATACTTTATTAAATACATAGTGAGAATCACCTCCTATGTGTCAAATATATGTAAGCACTATGTGGTTCTGACAAGTGCACCACTATGAATTATTAGAAACAAAGTGGTGTATCCGTCAGAACACCCCGAAACTAAGGCAAAATGTGCTTCGACCCACACTGACATGTTCCACTTCATTAACCTCAACACTAACTCAATGATATATAGAAGTTAACCTTGCGGTGCACCAATTCTATCCAATAGTACCGGAAAAATAATGCCCCGACCTATTAATGTTTAAATGCATTGCCATATCTTATAAAAAACATATGTGCATCGAATAAATCTCTCCAATGTTGTTTAACATTACGCACCGCTATAATTCACTCAACTAACAACATCACTAACATAATAATTTATAACCTTTAATGTAGTGGTGCAACCACTGTAATCTACCATTGTAATCCAATACACCAGAAATGTATATAGAAACACATTGAGACATATATTTCCCATTTTTTCATAGCGGGGAATCTCATTGGACACCTTGTTCTCAATGTTCTATCCTTTACAACATGGTGTGTCGTTCAAAACTCCCTGAAATTGGTGCACAATGGGATTCTACTTGCACTATCATATTTCACTTCATTAACCGCATCGCTATCTCAATGTTGTCTACAGATTTAACATGGCAGTGCACAAATGGAACCCAATCGCTCCAGGGTGAAAAAGACACATGACATGCTGGAACATCATTTTTCAAATGCACCACCATACTTTATAAAAATCATACACACACTGATGTCGTTTAACATTACCCACTAGTACACTTAATGTAACTAAGGGCACCACTTACATAACGATTTATAAAATTTAACATAGTGGTGCAACCATTGTAATGAGATACATCGGTACATATATTTCTAGAATTTTCATAATAGGGAATGTCATTGGACACATTGTTCTCGATGCTCTATCCTTCACAATGCACCTATGTACAAAACATCGGTGCTCCACTATCATGGTAGTGTCAGTGCGTTAATAGTAACCTGCCACACTACTTCAACTGCGAAATCAAAGTTTAGCTTAGCGGTGCCCATTAGTCCACCAAACACATCTGTATCATAAATACAACATCACATATAGACAACATGTCAATTCTTTGGTAGAAATTGCGCACAGTGGCATTTGGTTAAACAAAGGGCAATGTGGATTTGTGCACTATAAATTTTAGTGTTGTAGTGCATCTTTGTTAATGAGATGAAACCTTACTGATAAAATGTCTTCATTTGCGTAGATAGTCTTATGGGACACACTACTTAGTGGTGTTGTTTTTATTCTATAGCGCACCGACCATGGGGAATATGAACTCTTTGGGCACACTATTTTATTTTATAGATTTCTTTGCAAAAAAAATCCATTTTGGATTTTTTTATATATGTATTTGTTTTATAATTTCAATTTATTTGATCTTTATATAAGTTCCTAAAAATATTTGTATGTGAATAAGAGACGACGATGATGACAGTAGGAGGAGGCGGGTCGAGACATATACTTTTGTGCGTGAGTGGGAAGCCAGGGAGAGGGATAGGGATGCTTACCCTTGCCTGATTTCACAACATACTCATGAAATTTTGATGGATATTGGCCTATTGAAGTTTTATCAGGAGGGAAGACCCCTTAGGGGGAACTTTGCATTGTTATAGTAGTTGATCCGTAGATGGGAACATCAGAGACATGGGTTTAGGGTTGGAGGAGGATCTATATTTTATCACTAGGTTATCTAGGAGGGGGGTATATTTTACCCATTTTCCTACACTACCACCTGGTGCTACAGGAGAGACCCAACAAGAATATGTGTAGATATGTTAGTTTGGATATTACTTCATCTTCATATTTCTAGGTTAATGGTGGTCAACTATGGATATGTGAATTTGAGAGAGAGGAAATTAGGTGCCACTATTATATGCTCTTGTCACTATCATAATATATCTCTAATGAGCAACACATTAGTCTCTCTATGTTGTATTATGTAGATAGTTTATTGTGGGAGCCTCGATTGACTGGGTAGGTAGATTTTTTTTGAGACAGTTTTATCATGCATTAGATCACTCTTGTTTGTTTTTTCTATGACGATATTCTTCCCATTCGCATTTGAGTTATATAATGACACAACACCCCCACCTCAGCAGGGTCTTCTTTACCTCTCGGTCTTTGGATCTTCCTATTCCCTTGAGCCGAAATGGCTCCTTAGTTCCCTCTAGAACCTTCAATGCATATAAAACCACAGGTCCTTCTAGAAGTTACGCCCCCACGAACAAACACTAGGTGTGAACCTCTACTCCACACGACCATCTGTGTGACCACTGACCTAACCCAAATGGCTCTTCAAGTTCGCGACTTCGCATTTCACAATTTCGGGATTCCTGTTGCGAGTCACCCCGACTCCTCCGATTCCCAAAACCCTGAACTGGGATAACGATCCTTAACTCCTCCCTTATTCTTCTACCATATGACCTCCAGCCAAATCCTAGGGTCTCACTTCCAAGCGCATATTTCGCAACTCGTGAGTTCACGATACAACTCTTCTCCCTTTTTTTGAAGTCCAAACTCATGGCTTCTTTACCACATATCAATGGTCTTGAACCTTCCATGATCTGACGGTTCAGATTCTTGTTTCGCGAAGTCGGGACTTCGCAACTCGCGACTTCTGGGTATTCGTTTCCTCCACGTTCCCAATTCTCAAATTGACGAAACTCCAATCACCAATCAATGAATTTCGTTGATCTAGATCTAATGACTGTTATCTCTCCTGAGCTTGGGAGTTTTGAAAGACACACGGTCTTATCCTCTCCGCTGATCTACTATATCCAACGGTCCACGGAAAATCGATGTTTCTCCCTTAGAGAATTTCAACCGTCTGTTCGGGTTCTCAAAGACTCCTGGCCAAATAACTTGGCATCCTTCCTCCTAAGCTTGGTTTCTGCGAGGTGACTTCAAGCCTCGTCCTTCCTTTGAACTTTCCAAGTCTCTATCCCTCCTGAGATTGATTCTTGTTGCAACCTCAAGGGTTCCAAGGGATTCTTGCATGCACTCCTTGCAGCCTTCACGATAATCTATGAGTATCTGATACCTCCTTGTTGAAATTACTAAGACAACTAAGAGGGGGGGTGAATCAGTTGTTACTGTGCTTAAACAATTTTAAGTCTATTAAACCATTTTTAATCTTTCATCAAGTGACCATCAATATTATACATTATATGAACAACATAAATAATGAGCATCAATCACACATAAGATATACACAGAGACATATTTTCATGAGGAAACTCATAAAGGGAGAAAACCTCTTCTTCTTAGAAATGATAGGCAGTCTTTTAAGTTTTGTACATCATCTATGTTTGAGCACCAACTCAAAGTGAGGCTACTACCTCTGTTTTACAAGCTCCAACTTGTTGAGAGCACCAAATCTCTGGTTTCTCTAGCATCGACTAGAAGGAAGCACCAACTCCCTAAATATTCCATCACCAAATGGATTTATACAAGCACCAACTTGTATACATAAAACTCTGTGTTTTCTCAAGCACCACCCTGCCACCCTGTTTTTCTAGCCACAACTAGATGGAAGATACAACTTCCAATATTCAAGCACCAACTTGAATATAAGAGGACCACAGTCCTCCCTAGCACCACCCTTCCTCCCTATTTATGAATAATTGATTGACAAACAAACAATATAGGTATTTCAATTCTTACCCCTTCTTCACTATTTTGCAATTCTTCTCTGGTTCAAAAACTGTTTTGCAGTTCTGCTCTGCTTCATGCTATTCTGCTATTCTGCTCTTGATTCTGTCTGTTCGATGACTGTTACTCATCTTTGAGTTTTATCTCATGCTCTGCATTATTTCATTTTACCCTTATTATAGTTCATCTCATTGTTTCGGTTAGAACAGCCAACCTTACATAGTCACTACATCTCTCCTTTTATACACACCAACCTCATCAGTTTGACCTCGAATCTCCTTGGGAAAAGAAAAAAATGTCTCAACAACTTAATCGCCAACCGATCAAGAACCATTATTCGATTGTGCTAAATCAAACGTAACTGAACAGTTAATCATGAAGATCAACAATAGCCCTTCGATCAGATGCTCAAATAACCAACATCATTGGATTAAATTTGCAGGGTCTTGCGTTTATCCCATATGCCCACTGGTTGTGACCATGGGCCTAATCAAAATTCATTTTGCATTTCGCATTTCAGAAATCCTGTGTCGAAGGGTCTCGACGCTCCAAGTTGCGATCCCCGAAATGGAGCTTAGCTCAGCTAGCTCCTCCCTCTCACATGACCACTGGCGGTGACCACAACCTATATAAAAAGGCATTTTCACATTTCGCATTTCGGTAATATAGAGATGAAGAGTCTTGACTCTTCATGCTGCGATTTCCGAAAATGGGCTTAGCTCTGCTAGCTCCTTGCTCCAGCCTTTGATGATGTGACCTTGTCTATGACCATGGGTCAATCCTTATCGCGATTTCGCATATCGCGAGTTGGAAGGTTATAGGATTTCCTTCCTTTGACTTTCCAGTCAACGAGATGCCAATCAATCGTTGTGTGTCCTCTGCATCCAACGTTCCACAAAATACCTCGATCCAAGTGTTCAGATCAACCCTCAATCCGATAGCTCAGATCATTTCGGGATATCGCATATCGCGAGTTCCCACACCATGCTCCATTGTCTCCTCCAATGTGCAAGTCAACAAAATTCCAATCACTTTCCACATGTCCTATGACTCCAATGGTCAGGATTGTTATCGTGATTTCGCATATCACAAGTTTGAGGGGTTAGAAAACCTCTTTCCTTTGGATTTCCCGATCTGCGAAACTCCGAAACAAAACCTTTGTCGCGCTTTGACTGTTTTTCACGTGTCCTTCTTGGATCAACGGTCCTCCTGCTTTCGGGACTTTCTAAGCCCACTTCATGTTGTACTTAAATATCATGCTCCTTCTTTTGGATCCGATGATGGTTAGTATTCGCACTTAGATATGACGCCTGAGATCTGTTCTCCTCTTTTGTGCGCTCCTCCAGTCTTAATTCAGATCTAACAGTCATCGATAATTCTGAATGGGATCCAACGATCACTGTTGCTCCTCCTTCTGAGCTTACCCTGGTGATCTTGCCATTCCATCATTGTCGTTGTGCTTTTGATCGTGATCTTTGCCATCAATGACAAACATGCATAATCTGCCTTTGTCTGAAAAGAATGCCAACAATCTCCCCCTTTGGCATTGATGGAAACCCCTTGAAACCCCTTGAAGAAAATCCAATTATACCACTATAACATCTTTCAAATTACCACACTTTCTCCCCCTTTGACATCAATGTCAAAGAAGAAACATGCTCCCCTTGAGCTGTTGCAGTACATACTCCCCCTGTCAACTATGAACAACTTAGAAATACAATAGATATTCAATAAGTAATCCCCCTGACTAGGTGAACAGATTAGATGAAAGAATTTATAACCCCCAAATTTTGATGAAGATATCCAAAAGGGGTCGCTACTAACGGTTTAGTAAAGATATCAACTATCTGTTATGTGGAAGGAATATAATTCAACTGAACAACTTTGTTTGTAACTTGTTCTCTGAGAAAATGGTATTTTATTGGGATAAGCTTAGTCTTGGAATGAAGAACAAGATTCTTGGAGACACTAATGGTACTAGTGTTATCACAGTGAATTGTAATCAGATCAGTATAATTTACCTTCAAATCTGTAAGAGTTTGAATCATCCATAAGATCTGAGTGTAGCAAGTAGCAACAACAATGTACTCTGCCTCTGTAGTTGATAAGGAAATAGATCCCTGCTTCTTACTAATCCATGCTACCAACGAGTCACCCAGGAAGAATGCTCCTCCACTGGTGCTTTTTCTCTCATCAACACAATTTTCCCAATGGACATATGAATAAGAAGTTAACTGAAAGTTCTGATTTTTTGGATACCACAGACCGTAATTCATTGTTCCCTTCAAGTACTTGAATATCCTTGTGACCGCTACTAGATGACTTTGTTTAGGAGCAAACTGATAGCGACCTACCATTCCAACAACTTGCATTATATCAGGATGGGAAGCTGTGATGTACAGAAGGCTGCCTATCATTGATCAATATGTCCTTTGATCAACATCGGGTGAAATGTCATATTTACTGATCTTGCAACCAACCACCATAGGTGTACTAACAGGAGAAGAATCTTCCATCTGAAATTTCTTCAACATCTCTTTCAAATATTTTTCTTGAGAGATTAAAATTCATGCAGAACTCTGTTTTACTTGTAAGCCAAGAAAATATGACAATTATCCTATCATGGACATCTCAAACTCTGTTTGCATAGAGTTAGCAAACCACTGAATAGAGGAATCATTATTACAACAAAAAATAATGTCATCTACATAAATCAAAACAACTAGTAAATCATCACCTTCAGTTTTTATGTAGAGATTGCTATCAACAATACCTTTCTTGAATCCTTTGTCTTGTAAAAATTTGTCCAGTCTATAATACCAAGCTCACGGTGCTTGTTTCAGTCCATATAAAGCCTTCTCCAGCTTGCAGACATAATCAGGGTTATCTGTCAATGAGAATTCTTCAGGTTGCTCCATATATACTTCTTCCTCTAGATCTCCATTAAGAAATGTTGATTTAACATCCATCTGATACACTTTAAAGTTCTTATGACATGAATATGCAAGAAACATTCTGATGGATTCCAATCTTGCCACTGGTGCAAAAGTTTCATCAAAGTCTTGACCTTCAACTTGTGCATACCCTTTACAGACCAATCTGGCTTTATTTCTAACAACTTGTCCTTTTTCATTCATTTTATTTTTGAACACCCATTTGGAACCTATTACATTCTTGTCTTCAGGTGTAGGAACAAGCTCCCAAGTATTTTTCTTCTCAATCTAATCAAGCTCTTCATTCATAGCTCTAATCCAATCATCATGCTGCCTGGGTTCATAATTTTTTTTAGGTTCAGTCATAGATAAAAAGGCAATATGAGATTGTTCTGAGTCTTTAATCAATTTCCTTCTTGTCTGAACTCCTTTATTTATATCTCCAATTAATCGATTTTCAAGATGATTCTTTCTAATAGTTCTGAGAGGTGAGTTTGTTTCTTTCTGCTGATTTATGTCAGCCTGAGTATTTGTATCTTCATCTGATTTAGATTCTTCTCTTTCTGATCCTTGGACCTGTTCATATTCATCATCAACTATATCTTATGTTCTTGGTTCAACACTGCTTACATTTCTGACCAGGATTTCTTCATCAACTTTTATGTCTATACAATCAACCAGTTTATGCAGCCTCTTATTGTAACATCTGTACCCTTTACTATTTGTAGAATAACCCAAGAAGATACCTCCATCAGCCCTGTCATCATATTTTCCAATATTTTCATCATTATTCTTAATATAACATTTACTCCCAAAGACTTTAAAATGCTTGATTGAAGTAGGTCTTCCAAACCATAGTTCATAAGGAGTCTTGTCACTATGTGTTCTGAGATGTGCTTTGTTAAAGATATGAACAATTGTATGAATTTCTTCCATCCAATATGTCCGAGGTATGTTCCTTTCATTCATCATTGATCTTTCCATTTGTTGTATTGATATATTCTGCCTCTCAACAACTCCATTTTGATGTGGAGTCCTTGGAATTGTGTACTCTCTTTTGATTCCATGTTTATCATAGAACTCTTTGAAGTTTCATGAGATAAACTCTCCTCCTCTATCAGACCTTACTGCTTTCAATATTTTTCGTGTTTGATTCTCATTTAGAGCCTTAAACACTTTGAATTTTTCAAATGCTTCATATTTTTCCTTCAAAAAGGCAACCTGTGTTAGTCTAGAATAATCATCAATAATCAACATAAAATAATTTTCTTTTCCTGTACCTTCTTTCCTTGATGATCCACATAAATCCATATGTACTAACTGAAGAGGTTTTTCTGTTGAAGGAAAGTTAGATTTGAACTATGTCCGAGTAAGATTTCCTATCTGGCATGGTTTACAAACAGAATCATATGGCTTTGATATATTTGGAAGATCCTTTACTGCCCCACTATTTTTGAGCTTGATTATATGATCAAAATTTAAGTATCCAAGTCTCCTATGCCATAGCCAACTTTCATCATACTTTCTTAAGTGACATTCTTCTTTTTCTTCTTTTAACACATAGACATTGTCTTTTGTTCTTATCCCTTTTGCAACTCGCTGTCCTGAATTCACAGATTTTATTCTACAATTTTTAGAAGTAAAAATGACTTCACATCCTTGGTCACAGACTTGACTGACACTTATCAGATTATGTTTCATACCTTCTACAAACAACACATCTTGAGATTTCCCTTTTCCATTACTCAAACTTACCATTCCTCTACCTTTTATTTTTCCTGGTGCATCATTTCCAAAAGTTACATTCCCTGATTTGCTTTCACTTAGAGTTAGAAAATTACTTTTGTCTCCAGTCATATGTTTGGAACATCCACTGTCAATATACTAGGTATTCTTTTGTCTTTGGGCTGATAACACTAGTCTACACTTTTCATCTTCTTTCTTCTTCCAAATCTTGAAATTTTCAGCAGTAGGAGTTGAATCTGGCTTAAAATTCCTTAAGCAACAATCTGCAGCTTTATGTCCATAGTTATGATGGATGTAACATTTTGGTTCATTGAATAACATATCATAATGATTGTTATGCTCATAACTGTTGTTATGTTTCACCTGCATCCTTCCTCCATCCATCACATGATTTATAGTATGTGGTTGTTTCTTTCTTGGTTGTCTCAATCTTTGTTGTGGCATATAATTATTCCTTGAGTATATTGATTTCAAATATCTAGATCTTAAAGAACAATTTATAGCCTTGTGACCAAAGTTAGAACAAAAAAAACAATAACTATAGAAAAAACCTTTGTACCTAAAAAAAAGGTTGTAGTTGATTTATTCCATGCTGATGATTTATTTGATCAGAAAATGTGTTTGTGTTATTTCTTTGATCTACAAATTTGGTTCTGGTACTTTTTCTTTCATTCCTTCTTGGTGGTTGATTTTCTTTCTTTGTTTCTGCAGAGTGGTTGTTGTCAATGATTATAGATTTGACAAACTTGATGGGTTATGTATTACTTGGATGATCACCACTTGATCCTTCTTCATAGCCGAAGCCAACTTTCAACTTTGGATTCCTTTGCTGATTTAGAATGGAAGTTAATTCTTCTGAGGCTTTAATACTTGGCAGATTTTGGTGATACAATGCCTTAAACTTCTCCATTTCTTTTCTGGTTTTTACTATCTCTTCTTCTAAGGCTTCACACCTTGCTTTCTTCTATGAAAATTGTTGTTTCAGTATGTCTTCTATTTTCTTTGCCTCTTCTAACTCCACTTTTAGTAGAGAAAATTTTTCATCAGGTTTTTCACCATTCATTTTAAACTGCATCAACAACTATTTTTGTTTTCTCTTCTTACATCTGAGTCTGTCAATTTCTTCCAAAGAACTAATTAATTCACCTTCCATATCCACCACAGCTTCTTCATCATCCATTTCACCTCCTGTGTGTTCATCATCAAGATCTCCCATAGCCATAAGAATAAAATCATTCACTTTGTTTTCACATGATGAATCACTATCTATGTCTTCTGAGGAATTGTCATTGTTTGCACACAAACTTTTGTTTTTACTATATTTCTTGAATTTGTACTTATTTTCATCATCAAAGTTCTGGTCCTGTTTCTGGTGGGGACACTTAGATGCAAAATGACCTATCTTACTACAGTTAAAAAATTTGAAGTGAAGCTTGCCTTGATATTTTCCTGATCCTTTCTTTAACCTTCTCACAAATTTTACCTCAATATCATCTAAATTTGAATCAATATTCTTGTCTTCTTTAAAAGATGCTTCTCTAGTAATGGATTTATCTTTGTTGATTCTCATGTCATATGCAGTTAGAGTTCCTAGGATTTGATCAATGGAAAGATTTTTAAGATCATTTAGTTCTTCTATTGCAGAGACTTTTGGATTAAATTTATCAAGCAAAGATCTTAAAATCTTTTGAACTAAAAAAGATTTTTCAATCTTCTCACCAAGACCCTTCATGGCATTCACAAGTTCTTCAACTCTTAAAAAATACTTGCTAACTGTTTCATCTTCATTCATCTTTAGTTGTTCAAACTTCAACCTATATGTTTGGAGTTTGGCATCTTTTACTTTCTCATTTCCTTCATAATTGTTAATAAGTTTATGCCACATAGCTTTAGCAGTTCCAAGATGCATCACCTTTACAAACTCAGCTTTAGCAAGTCCATTCAAGATAGCATTCATTCCCTTAGCATTAAAGCTAAATTCTAACTTATCATCCATGGAAGCCAGCATAACAGACTTTGTATATCTAGTCTCTATTACATCCCAAACATCAACACCTAAGTCCAATAGGTATGTTCTCATTCTAACCTTCCAAAAAGAAAAAATTGTTCTATCAAACAGAGGAGGCTTACTGGCTGAAGTCCCTTCATGACTGGTCATATTCAAGCTTACAGATCTACGTTTAAATAAAATGAACCTGCTCTGATACCAATTGTTGAAATTACTAAGACAACTGAGAGGGGGGGTGAATATGTTGTTATTGTGCTTAAACAATTTTAAGTCTATTAAACCATTTTTAATCTTTCATCAAGCGACCATCAATATTATACATTATATGGAAAACATAAATATTGAGCATCAATCACACATAAGATATACACAAAGACAGATTTTCACGAGAAAACCCATAAAGGGAGAAAACCTCTTCTTCTTTGAAATGATATGCGGTCTTTTAAGTTTTGTACATCATCTATGTTTGAGCACCAACTCAAAGTGAGGCTACTACCTCTATTTTACAAGCTCCAACTTCTTGAGAGCACCAACTCTTTGGTTTCTTTAGCACCGACTAGAAGGAAGAACCAACTCCCTAAATATTCCAGCACCAACTCTTTGGTTTCTTTAGCACCGACTAGAAGGAAGAACCAACTCCCTAAATATTCCAGCACCAACTGGATTTATACAAGCACCAACTTGTATACATAAAACTTTGTGTTTTCACGAGCACCACCCTACCACCCTGTTTTTCTAGCCACAACTAAATGGAAGATACAACTTCCAATATTCAAGCACCAACTTGAATATTAGAGGACCAGAGTCCTCCCTAGCACCACCCTTCCTCCCTGATTATGAATAATTGATTGACAAACAAACAATACAGGTATTTAAATTCTTACCCCTTCTTCACTGTTCTGCAATTCTTCTCTAGTTCAAAAATTGTTCTGCAGTTCTTCTCTGCTTCATGCTATTCTTCTATTCTGCTCTTTCCTCTGTCTGTTCGATGACTGTTACTCATCTCTGAGTTTTATCTCATGCTCTACATTCTTTAATTTTACCCTTCTTATAGTTCATCTCATTTTTTCGGTTAGAACAACCATCCTTACACAGTCACTGCATCTCTCCTTTTATACACACCAACCTCATCAGTTTGACCTCGAATATCCTTGGGAAAATACAAAAATGTCTCAGCAAATGAATCGCCAACCGATCAAGAACCATTATTCGACTATGCTAACTGAAATGTAACTAAACAATTAATCATGAAGATCAACAATAGCCCTTGGATCAGATGCTCAAATAACCAACACTATTGGATTAAATCTGTAGGGTCTTGCGTTTATCCCATATGCCCACTGGCTATAACCACGAGCCTAATCAAAATGAGTTTTTCATTTCACATTTTGGAAATCTTGTGTCGAAGGGTCTTGACGCTCCAAGTTGCGATCCACGAAATGGAGCTTAGCTCCGCTAGCTCCTTCCTCTCACATGACCACTGGCGGTGACCACAACTTATATAAAAAGGCATTTTCGCATTTCGCATTTTGGTAATCTAGAGATGAAGAGTCTTGAATATTCATGTTGCGATCTCCGAAAATGTTCTTGGATTCCCTAACTCCTTCCTCTAGCCTTTGACGATGTGACCTTGTCTATGACCATGGGCCAGTCCTTATCGCGATTTCGCATATCACGAGTTGGAAGGTTATAGGATTTCCTTATTTTGACTTTCCAGTCATCGAGATGCCAATCGCTCGCCATGTGTCGTCTGCATCCAACATTCCACAACATACCTCGTTCCAAGTGTTCATATCAACCCTCAATTCAACGGCTCAGATCATTTTGGGATATCGCATATCATGAGTTCCCACACCATGCTCCATTGACTCCTCCAATGTGTAAGTCAACAAAATTCCAATCGCTTTCCACGTGTCCTATGAATCCAACGGTCAGGATTCTTATCACGAGTTCGAGGGGTTAGAAAACCTCTTTCCTTTGGATTACCCGATCTGCAAAACTCCTAAATGAAACCTTTGTTGCACTCTGACTATTTTCCATGTGTCCTTATTGGATCAACGATCCTCCTGCTTTCGAGACTTTATAAGCCCGCTTCATCTTGTACTTAAATATCATGCTCCTTCTTCTGGATCTGATGATGGTCGGTATTCGCACTTAGATCTGACGCTTGAGATCTGTTCTCCTCTTATGTGCGCTCCTCCATTCTTAATTCGAATCTGACGGTCATCAAGAATTATGAAGGGGATCCAACGATCATTGTTTCTACTCCTTCTGAGCTTACCCTGCTGATCTTTCCATTCCATCATTGTCGTTGTGCTACTGATCGTGATCTTTTCCATCAATGACAAACATGCATACTCTGCCTTTGTCTGAAAATCATGCCAACACTCCCAACTCTGCAGACTCCTTGCGATAGAATTTCTTCAACCACTCTCTTGGTTGGAAAAGTCTAAGACTTCAACCTGGCCTGCGCACACCTTGCACGGATATGTGCTATACTTTCTCTTATGTTGGTATAAGAAAAACTCTATCTCTCCTAATCTTTTCTGAGGTAATACTCAGAATCCCTTCAACTCACTCCTTCCAGACCTTCACTGCACTCCTTGGAGGAATTCTCAGGACGGGAATAAATTGAAACTTATACTCTCTCTCTTTCTCAGACTTCAAACATTCAAGATGAAATCATACACTTAAAGAATTGAAACAAATGCATAACAGAGAATATAAGAAAACTTTAAACATACCATTCAATAGATGCAAACAGTAACCATAAGAACACCATGAAATTGAGTCAAAGCATTCTTATATTAACTCAAGTGCTTCTGTACATGGTTTCTATAGCAACAACTATCTACTTATACAACTTCTATAGTCTATGTTCTTCTCTTCTCTCCTATGCTCTCTTTCTCTACAGCCTCTAATCTTACAATGATGATTGATGATACAATACCTCTATGAGAGAGCTTTCTTGAGTGTTTCCTCCTACAACTCTAAGCTATCTTATCGAAATAAAGACTACAATTACTTTACATTTATTACATTAAATGTATCCAACCCACATATGAGAGAAATTCTCAAGATATACATTACAATCCCTAAAACATTAAAATAAAATACATCCCTCCAGATATTACATTAATGTTTCATCTTTAAAATTCAAAACGTCTTCAAAATGAACGTTGGTGCATATCCAACTGTCCTCCTCTTGCGCTTTTCTAGCGATGCTCCTGCATCATACTCCTCTAGTTGAAAAAATCATGGATTCCAGTTCATGAGCTCTTGCATCATCTGCCCATGTTTCTAGATATCTTATTCTCTTTCCCAATTGACATCCTCAATCGGGTGTCCCTTCCAATTTACCAAATATTCAAAATATGTCTTTGTCCGGGTCTTTTTACCAACTCTCTGATCAATGATCTTTTCCATCTGCGGATTTTAAGCTACATGAATCTGTTTGAACCACTGAAATTCCTGTTGATTCTCTTACCCATTTTCTTCAAATTATCTGTAAGGATACAAATCTTCTACATTGAATATGGGTGATATGCCCACATCATCTGGAAATTCTATCTCATAATAATTTGCCCCAAATTTCTGTAAAATCTTACACAGTCCTATCTTTTTCATATTTAGTTTATTATATGTCCCCCTTGTGAACCTTTATTTTCTTAGATGTGCTAAGACTAAATCTCCCACTTCGAACTGAATCTCTCTCCTGTGTTGATCTGCTCTGCACTTGTATTCCTGGTTGGAATTCTGCAACCGCTCTTTAACCTTACTCTAGAGCTCCTGCATCTTTGCTGCAAAATATTCCGCTCCAACACTTCTGAACTCATTCTGCTCTAAGTATCTCAACTCAGATACTCCTCTTGGATGCATTGCATACATTATCTAAAATGGGCTCTGTCCTGTGCTCCAGTTAGTTGAGTTATTATATGAAAATTCCGCTTGCGAAAGAATATGATCCCATTGACTATGATGTTCAACTACTAAACTCCTCAATAAGTCTCCCAAACTTTGATTCACTACCTCAGTTTTTCCATCCCTCTGAGGGTGATATGATGAGCTAAAATATAGATTCGTCCCCAAATGTTTCCATAGTTTCCTCCAGAAACGACCAACAAATTTGATATCTCTGTCTGAAACAATACTCTTGGGTAAACCATGAAGTCGAACAACTTCTTTGAAAAACATGTTTGCAATGTGTGTTGCATCACTGGTTTTCTGACATGGAATGAAATGTGCCATTTTTGAGAATTTGTCGACTACCACGAATATGGAATCACAACCTCTCTGTGTCCTCGACAGTCCTAACACAAAATCCATGCTTACCACATCCCACGACCTCTCTTGTATTGGCAATGGTTGATACAATCATGTATTATGTCTTTTCCCCTTTGTGTGTTGGAAAATTCTACATCTGTTACAAACTTCTTGACATTCGTCCTCATCCCTAGACAATAATACAAACTGTTTAGTTGCACAAATGTTTTATCATGGCCGAAATGTCCATCCAATCCTCCACTATGCTTTTCCTTCAAAACTTTTTCTCTCATAGAACTCTTTGGGATACACAACTGATTTCCTTTGAATATCCATCCTGGATTAAATATTCAATCCATTGAATCCTATCTCTCAAAACAAGATTCTTGCATGCTTCATAAGCATCCTTAAAATCTGAATCATCTTTGTACATATCCTTAAGGCTATCAAAACCTAACGTCTTCACACGAAACTCCTGCAGAATCAAACATTTCATGCTCAATGCATCAACAACCTTGTTATCATTTCCTGAAATGTTATTTATAACAAAAGTAAAGTTTTGCATAAATTCAACCCATTTTGCATGTTTCTGGTTCATTTTTTCCTGTCTGATTATAAACTATAAGGCTTGGTTGTCTCTATACAAAACAAACTCTTTTGGAACTAGGTAGTGCCTCCATTTCTTCAGCGCCTATATGACTGCATAAAACTCTTTATCATACATGGAATAATTCCTTTTGGAATCGTTCAAATTCTCACTGAAGTCTACAACTGGTCTATTGTCTTTACTTAATACTACTCCAATCACAAATCCACTTGCATCGCATCTCACTTGAAATGTTTTACTAAAATCTAGCAAAACCATAACTGGTTGTCCAATTATCTTCTCCTTTAACAACTTGAAAATTTTCTCCACTTCCTCTCTCCAATGAAAATGTTTATGTCTTTTCTTGAGTGTGTCCATCATTGGTTCACAAATTCCACTAAAATTCTTGATGAACTTCTTGTAAAAACTGGCTAATCTATGCAAGATTCAGACTTCAAAGATATTCCTTGGAGACGACCATTTTTTGATTTCTCTTACATTTTCAGGATCCATATTTAACTCATTCGAAGATATCACAAAACCCAAATAAATGAGTTATGTCTTCATGAAAGATGACTTCTTCATATTTATCAATAATTTCTCTTGCTGCAACCTCCTCATCATTGAAGCTAAATGTCTCAAATTTTCTTCCTCAGTCTTACTGAAGATCAGTATATCATCAAGATAATAATAATAATAATAATAATAATAATAATAATAATAATAATAATAATAATCTATTTTTAAGGTCACAACCAAGCCACACCAAATTGGTGTATGAGACCCCCTTGTTTTTGGGACAAGGGACCCTCCTCCGCCTAGCGATTTGACTGGTAAAGTCTACGGAGGTATACATACCCTACCCCCTCTAGATTTGAACTTATGACCTCTTAAGAGGAAACACATGTTCTTAACCATTAGGCCCACTCAGATATAAAATTACAAACTTTCTAATGAAATCTTTCAAGACTTCGTTCATCAATCTCATAAAAGAACTTGGCACACTCATCAAGTCAAATGGCATGACAAGCCATTCATACAATCCTTCATTCGTCTTGAATTATGGCTTCCATTCATCACCTTCCCTCATTATAATCCGATGATATCCACTCTTTAAATCAATTTTTGAAAAACAATTTTCTCCACTCAAGCAATCCATCAAGTCATCCATCCTGGGTAATGGAAATCTGTACCTGATGGTGATTTTTTTTATAGCCCTCGAGTCTGTACACATTCTCCATCCACCATCCTTCTTTAGACTTAACACTGTTGGTACAGTGCATGGACTCAATATTTCTCTAATCAACCCTTTGTCCATCAAATCCTGGACTTGCTTCTTGACCTCTTCATTCTCCTACGACGTCAGTCTGTACACTTCTTTGTTTGGTAAAATCAATCCTAGTATAAGGTCAATGTGATGGCTTATACTTCTGATGGAAAGAAATGAACAAGGTAAATTGTCCACCACTATATCATTAAAATTCTCCAGCAGTTCCTGAATCTCCTCAGGTAGGTCATCTATTAAGGTACTGGTCAAGATGACTCTAGGTTTTCCCACCACAACTAACTGCATTTCTTCATATTTCTTGACTTCATACATAATTTCCTTCCCACTCATGAGAAGTATAGTATTTATTGTGTCCTCCTTCTCCTTCTTGTCCTCAATTGACAACAACATATGTGTCCTACCATTCTTCTCCAAGGTGTATGTGTTCTTTCTCCCATCATGAATAACATTTCTGTCATATTTCCAAGGCCTCCCCAACAAACTATGACAGACATCCATGGGAATAACATCACATAAGATCTCATCTCTATATCCCCCTATCTTAAATTCAACTAAACACTATTTAGTGATTGTTACCTGATGTCCTTTCTGCAATCACGAGACCTTGTATGGGTTTGGATGTGCAACTGTTTCCAACTCCAGTTTTTCCACCATCTCTGTGGATACTAGATTATCCATACTTCCACTATCAACTATCACCTTGCATACCCTATCCTTGGTCTTACAAGCAGTCCTAAATAATCTATTCCTCCGGACTAGATTCTCCACCTCTTTCTTTGGCTTCAAGAGAATTTTCCTCATCATTAAGGATCTTCCACCTTATTCATATTCTACCTCAACATTTCACCTTTGCACTTATGAAATGTGAGCTTCGCCTCCTCCATCCCTTTTTCTATTGGGGCACTCAAAATATTTGTGTCCAATATTTCCACAGACAAAACACTTTATTTCACCTCCTATGCCTCTTCCTCTTCCTCTTTCTCGAGGAAAAGTGTTCCTATCGTCATATTGTCCTCCTTGTGAGCTTTCTCCCCTTTCTGGGTGGTTATGAGGTTTATTTTCTTCATCGTTGGGATTCTGTACTTTGTCCTGGGAAATTGATTTGCCTTTGTTCTGACTTCTACCTCTACCCATTTGACCTTGCTTTCGACCTAATTTCACTTCTTCCTTTGAAGCAATCTGATAAGCATCTTCCACATTTATGATTGTCACCATGCTCATCTCATCCTGAATCTCATATCTCAGGCCATTCATGTATCTGGTGACTTTTTCATAATCAATCTAACGATGACCAGCTCTGATGTTTAATCTTCAAAAATCCTCAGTGTATTCCTTCACTATCATCCCTTTCTACCTCAAATTATGCATTCTTCAGAACAGATTAATTTGGTAATCTCTGGGTATGAATTTGGCTTTCATCTTGGCGACCATCCTATCCCAGTTTTTAATTCTTTGTTTTCCTTTACAACACCTATAAACTTGCAGTTCATCCCACCACAGTGTTGCATGCCCTTTCAGTCTAGTGACTGTGTGCTTTACTTTCTTATGTTCTTCGATATCCTCATAGTCAAAGTATTTATCTAGAGATCTAAACCAATCTAGTAGCTCATAAACGTCTAAGTTTCTTTCATACATTGAGATGCCCATTTTTTCTCTAAGACCTATCCTTGCAACAATTTTGAATAGACGTTATTCTGCAACGTCTTTGGCTACAACTTCTTCTTTGAATCCATCTTCATTCTCACTTTTGGCTTCATTGATATCTCCAGTATCAGGTGTTTGCCTCTGTGTTGTCTCCATAACATCTAATCGAGCACGAAGTTCTCTCATTTCCATTTCCACAGCTAGATCGGGCATACGCCTCTCTTGACGTCTTCTTGGTGAAAATTTTTCAATATGTCCACATAAAATTCAATCACAACTATCCTTTGTCTTCCCTCTATAGAAAAAAAAAGTTGTTTAGGCTCTGATACCACCTGACGCAACACTCCCACCTCAGCAGGGTCTGCTTCGCCTCCCAGTCTTTGGATCTTCCTATTCCCTTGAGATAAAATGGCTCCTTAGTTCCCTCTAGAACCTTCAATGCATATAAAACCATAGGTCCTTATAGAAGTTACGCTCATGTGAACAAGCACTAGGCGCGAACCTCTACTCCACGTGACCACCGACATAACCATTGACTTAACCCAAATGGCTCTTTCAGTTCGCGACTTCGCATTTCATGATTTTGGGATTCTTGATGTGAGTCACCTCGATTCCTCCGATTCTTGAAACCCCAAAATGGGCTAACGGTCCTTATCTCCTCCCTTATGCTTCCACCATATGACCTCTAGCCAAATCTTGGGGTCTCACTTCCGAGCGCGTTGTGATTTCACGACTCATGAGTTCGCGATATGACTCTTCTCCCTTTTTTTCGAAGTCTGAACTCACGACTTATTTACCATGGATCAATGGTCCTGAACCTCCCATGATCATATGGTTCGTATTCTTGTTTCACGAATTCGAGACTTCGCAACTCGCGACTTCCGGGTAGTCGTTTTCTCCATGTTCCTGATTCCCGAAATGCCGAAAATCCAATCACCAATAAATGGCTCTCATTGATCTAGATCTAACGGATGCCATCTCTCTTGAACTTGCGAGTGTTGAAAGACACTCGGTGTTATCCTCTCCACTGATCTACTAGATCCATTGGTCCACGGAAAATCGGTGTTTCTCCCTCATATAATTTCAACCGTCCGTTCGGGTTCTCAAAGACTCTTGGTCAAATAACTTTGTGTCCTTCCTCCTAAGCTTGGTTTCTGTGAGGTGGCTTCAACCCTCATCCTTCCTTTGAACTTTCCAAGTCTCTATCCCTCCTAAGCTTGATTCTTGCTGCAACCTCAAGGGTTCCAAGGGATTCTTGCGTGCACTCCTGCAGCCTTCACGATAATCTCCAATTATTTGATACCTCCCAACTTTGCACACTCGTTGCGACAAAATTTCTTCAACCACTCTCTTGGTTGGAAAAGTCTAAGACTTCAACTTGGCCTGAGAACACCTTGCACAGATCTATGCTATACTTTCACTTCTATTGGTATAAGAACAAATCTATCTCTCCTGATATTTTCTGAGGTAAAACTCAGAATCCCGTCAACGCAGTCCTTGCAAACCTTCACTTCACTCCTTGCAGGAATTCTCAGGACGAGAAGAAATTGAAACTTATATTCTCTCTCTCTCTCTCCTAGACTTCATACATTCAACATGAATTCATATGCTTAAAGCATTGAAACAAATTCATAACAGAGCATATAAGAAAACTGAAATATACCATTCAAAAGATGCAAACAGTAACCATAACAACACCATGAAATTGAGTCAAAACATTCTTATATTAACTCAAGTACTTCTGTACATGGTTTCTATAGCAACAACTATCTACTTATACAACTTCTACAGTCTCTGTTCTTCTCTGCTCTTCTATGCTCTCTTGCTCTACAAACTCTACTCTTACAATGAGGATTGATGATACAATACGTCTACGAGAGAGCTTTCTTGAGTTTTTCCTCCTACAACTCTAAGCTATCTTATCAAAATAAAGACTACAACTACTTTACATTTATTACATTAAATGTCTCCAACCGACAGATGAGAGAAACACTCAATATCTACATTACAATCCCCAAAACATTAAAAGAAAATACATCCCTCCAGCTATTACATTAATGTTTCATATTTAAAATTTAAAACGCCTTCAAAATGCGTGCTGGTGCATATCCAACTATCCTTCACTTGCACTTTGTTGGCGATGCTCCTGCATCATATACACTATTTTTTAAGAGGGTTCATCCCACTCAGCTAGAAGTACCCCACTTTCCTACTAGGTCTATGTTTGATGCACATATGTGCATGTTGGGGTAGTTGATACCCAAGAGGGGCCAGTTTGAGTATCTCATTACTCCATTGGGAAGGTTGGTTATTGATTTATTGTCTAGTGAGGATGATAATGTCCTTGATATTATAGAGTACCTATATGTGGGTATAGATTGGAGAGGATATCCAAACATCAAATTTACAACAGAGGAGCCAACAAATGAGAGAGGTAGTATTATTGTTATCTTTTGATGAATCTTTTTGCATATTTTTATGTCTTATTTAATGCACATGTAATTTATTGTAACTTTTTTTTTCGAAAATGTATTATAATTATTATCTATTATTTTGCAGATATTGAGACATATGCCGGGGATGCACAACCCCAACATGAGGATGAGGTGATGGAGGAGGTAGAGGAACAACATCCAGTAGTATAGATACCACACATGCCATGTAGGCTAGATTCAAGAGTCCGACTAGAGGTGGCATATGAGCTATGTTGTGTCATGAATAGTCACGGGGTAGTACTTGTACCCCCTAGTGACATATTACGAGTAGAGGTCCTATATACTACATGGAGGCATTTTCCTCATGACATCACAATGTTGATGCATCATATTGCTGGTGCGATCAACCTCATTGATACATTGAGGTATAGTTCTCGTGATTACACTACATCTAGCTCATCAACATAGCCATCCACATCCTCTACTCCACCATATGATACTCCTCTTCCTCCTGATGATTCTTCTTCACATGAGTTGGTTGCAACATATATCGATCGTCCATACATGTTTGATACTCCTCCTCCTGTTTCCTCTCCACATGCATCTAAACATATATCCACATCCGATCCTCCTCCTCCCCCTCTTCCCTCACTTGTTTCATCATCCACCGATCATTGTGTTTCTCCTAGTCCACATGTGTCATCATCCATTGATCCCCCTCTTCCTCTTCTTCCTCCACATGCATCACAAGATTATGATTCTTTGGACACCATGATTACTGTTGATGCACATATTCATGATATTGATATAGAAACAGTTGATAGTGCACTTATGCCAACATTTTCTTCTCAAATAGGTGTTCTTGATAAAGGCTATACCTGTGGTAGTAGAGACATTGATGCACCTGGATCTGGTGGTGGAGCTAGCTAGTAGTGGTATTGATTGACAATTATACTAATTGTTATATATATATATATATATATATATATATATGCAAACATTGATGCACCTATCTTTGGTGGTGGAGCTAGCTAGCAGTGGTACTGATTGACATTTATACTAATTGTTATCTATATCTATATCTATATCTATATCTATATCTATATCTATATCTATATCTATATATATATATATATATATGACATGTTTATTGCATATTTTGTTGAGATGTATGTTTGATATGTATATTCATATGTATATCGCTCATGTATATTATGTTTTTCATATAATGTTGTGATTTTTTGTTGTTTGATTTATAAAATGTAATATGAGTATGCTAAAGATGAACATTATTAATAATTTCTCTATTTTTAAGTGAAATTTGATATGTGTCACTCATTTAAATTTATAGTTTCCATATAATGTTTAACATTTCTTTTATGAAAGTGTTTAATTTGGATTGTGATTGCAAAAAATTATAACCATTGATGTCATATAATGTTTAATTGTTCTTCAAGGTGAATTGTTTGTTGTCCAATAAGATACAATATGCTGATTAAACGTGTTTAGAAACAAAAATACTTAAATATTATGAGTGAAATGAGTGTAATTTAAATATTTGTGTCTTTTTCATATATTATAATAATGATATTATAACATAATTATTCACTAATAATATTGTTCATGATGTAATAATAATGTTACTTTATTATTTTTTATTATCCAAAGATTACAAGACAAAGTTATAATACAATTGTTTACTAAAATAACAATGATTATATTTTATTAATATTTAATTTTTTCAAAGATTTTATTAAATTATATTACCCAATTATTATAATATATGAAATTTATTCAATTAAATTTGAAATAATAAATATAGAGAACACTAATACATTTTGGTCTATACACTTTTGATAACATGGTTTCACAATGTTTTACTCTAATACATATTTTATGAATCTTTTATTAAAAAACAATATCACTCAACATTTTATAATTAGTATTTTAAGAATTAGTAAAATTGACAAAGGATTCTATAAGTTTAGATAAGTATGGATTATTAAAAATTTTGTTAATTTTCACTAGGCTCTACAAAATGACTCTTTTATAATTTCCATGTCCTTCCTATATTGACACTTATTTCAAGGAGAATGCTAAAATAATTATTAATATAAGTTTATATGATTATAAAACTAAAGGATGGAGTGGAATAGGTGAAGGCCATGATAGTTGCACTAGTTAAGGTGGGGAATGCTATCAAAGTTGGTAATTCCAAGTACACCACAAGTACTGTAGATGTTGCACAAAGTTATTTTGTTGGAATTGTCCTTAGAAGTTCCATCAAATTAAGTATATATTTATTTGAATTTTGATTTTCTCAAACAATAAATTTTTTGAGTTTTGAGTATTTTTTAATCTATTCATTTTTTGTTAAATAAAGTATAATTTAAAATAAATATTCATTGTTGTACACCACCAAATTTGTGATATCTCAATTAATACTTAGTAAAAGGTTAACATAAACATATTTTAATACAATACAACATAAATTTGGTATAATAAACAATAAATATGACAATGAAATATATCAAAACTAAATGTTATGATTGCACGTCTATTTAATATATTTTCAATATGGTGCTTGTAAATGGACGTTAAATTTCCATATCCAACATAATTATAAAATGAAGGAAATACAAACATAATTGTCCATTATATTAAGCCATAATAAATGACACATCCAAAATATAAATGTCCAAACACATCATTTACATGAAATCAGTCTTCATTGCCATCTCCTCGATTATCTTCCTCGCTTGGAATTGTAACATTGTTTTTTCTAAAAAGGATGCTTAGATCTCATATCATGTCTTAGTACGAACCACCAATTCACATCCAACACATCTGGGTAAAAAGACACTTGGTTTCTATGCTTTGGGAAAACATAAGGCTCCTTACATTCAACTCACATATTTTTAGAGTTAATATATATTAGCCCACTATCACGATAGTCCTTTACATTTCTCCAATCGAAGGTATCCCACCACTTGCAAAAAAAAATAAAACATTGAAACAATGAGAATTTCACTTGCATGATCTCTTGTATCTTTCGAACGTAACCTAACTTACCCTCTATCGGGTTTGCATCATGGTGGATAGCATAACTAGATTAGTCAAAATTGACCTCCATTCCACAATCTTGTGCGATGTGGCCTTCATTAGTATACTCAAAGTAGAAATGATGTCCATATGCCCACATAGATGGGAAGAAATGAACCTGCAAATATGTGAATAAAGGGCGGTATCATATGTCTAATAATTGAAGCATTAATGAAAATATAATACATGTTACAATTCACATGTGCAATATTATAAATAAAATGTGGTACTAGGAGAATCATGTATTCAACATACATACCCTTAGAAGGTTCATATGGTAATGTGATTTCAACCCCGAAAAATTTCCATGTACAGTGAAGTAATGTCATAGAGTTGGCCCATATAAGGAAGGTTCCTTCACACCCAATATAACATCCTTCGCCATAGAAAAATCTTCTTTATTCAAAATCCATGGAACATCACCTTATTTAAAATACCAAGAGGAACCATACCCTCCTCTAGTATTCAAAGCAATAATATCTCTCCTGACAACCATTTTGTCACTTTTATTCCATGATATGTGCCTCCATAAAAAATATGAAACAATTTTGAATATATGCATGTGATCTAGTACGTGGCAAATATTAAGATGCTCCCAATATGGAAGCTCATAAAATACATATTTCCTTTTCATCCCAATGGGAATTTTCTCAACATAGGTGTCAAACAATTTAGGATCATAGCACATAGGTTCCCTATTTGAATCAAAGAATTCTTCCATTTCCTTCTGCTTCTTTGTGTCATATTCCCTATTCCAATATGTCAGTGTCATTATTTTAGGTCTCCATGTTCTCTCTATTTTACCATTGAAATATGATGCAAATCTTCTATAAGGGTGGTCTTATGGGAGGAATACCCTCAAATAGGTGTACACCGACTTTCGTAGGTCATTGGACCACCTAGACTTTATTGAAGGTCCACAACATTTACATCTATGATACCCTTTTGTTACAAGACTTGTGATGTTAACGTATACATAGCGTGTTAGTGTAAAAAAAATAGTTTCTCCAAATGAGGTATGCCAAATAAAATTACAGATATAAACAAATCGATGAACATGATTACAGGATCAAAATCCTAGTCCTAGATAATCATGCATTGTGTATGCACATATGCCATAGAATGTAAAATACATCTCCATTGGGATGAGTCTTGATACATCATATACATGTATCCATTCCCATAATTGTTTAATTAATCAATTAATGGTTGGAGCTAGACATCCATTATCTTCACTTGTATTCTACCCGGGACTATAAGAGCCAACATAAGATGTTCATTGTTCATGTAAAACCATGGGGGGTATTTTTATTGATCACTACCACTGGCTAAACAAAATAGTTGGTGTTTTGGAGGGAATATCGGTTAACTCCATCCATAACTATGTCAATCGAAGGATTTGTACTTCATCCTTGAATTTGTCCAACCATGTATCTTCTATATGCTTCATAGATATTAAATTTGTTGGGATTCACATAACTCTTGGCTCACTTCTATTTGAGGCATGCCACCTCTGAAATGTGGCTAATTGTTTGCAACAAAAGAACCATTGAATCCTTGGAATTATAAGCATGTGCCTTAATATATTATGAGGAGGACCATGTGCCTTACCCTTTTTTTTTATTTATGGTACCAATCATGCCCACATTCTAGAAATATATCTTTGTCCACATATTTGTTTCTGTATAGAATACAATCATCCAGAAAAGCATGGTATGATATGTACTCCACTCCCAACATTTTCATCATTTACTTTGCCTCTGTGTAGCTATAGGACTAGCGATTATCCCTCAAAAGTACCTTATTTTTGAATAACCTGCAATTAGTGGGAAATAGAAATTTACATTGTCATTAAGCATGGATAAAATAAATTGTTTTCTTCCTTCATTATGTGACAACATTCCTTAAAAATTTAGGGGACTTAAAGATTAGTTACCTCAAAAGGATGTGAAACACACGTCTGACATACCATACATTGCTTTCAGGTTGTACAGTAACATTGATGTCCCTAGTTGGGTAGACCTTGCAGACTCATGTACTGGACCAAATAGAGTGGTGGTGGAAACATATTTCAGGTTTTCATAGAAGGTATCTATGACATCAACGCCATCCCCTAATTAATTTTGTTGTAATTCCTCTAACAAAATTCCCTCCATGGCCTGGGTATCTCACAAGAAATCATCCATACCAATCTCTATATCATTGCCTTCATCCCCAACATGTGAATATCTAGTGTTACTGTCAAGGTTTTGAATTAGTGACTCAGGCCGTAGTGGTAATTGAATAGGTGGTTGTTTCAACCATTCTTGGTATGATTCCTCTCCGATCTCTTTTCCTTTAGCATCAAGCTCGCGACTTGAAATCATAGTGGGGTGCAATGGTAGATGGTAGATAGGTCGCTCGTCATCAAAATCCTGATTGTAAAAATATTGAAAATTACATTGATAATATTAGTAAAACAATTCTTTTAATATGTTGAAACATTATACCAAACACTTATTATAAGAAGCATGGACATTTTATTCCCAATAATAAAGATGAAACCAACCCCTTTATAAAAAAAATGTTGAATTAAGAAATACATTTACATTAGTTCCATTGAAAATCCAAAAATACAATTACTCAAACATCTTTTTCTTATGCCCTACAGGGTTGTCTACATAAAAGAGATCAAATTCATACCATGTAATACCATTGAAATAGGATGGTTTCTCGAAGATGGCATGTTAGGATTGGTAGGGTAAAGAATCTTTCCATTTTCATCAAGCATTTGATTGCAGTATCTTTCTCCTGATAAGAGCTTGAGGAAATTTGTGACCACATGAATATATTGATCATATGAACTCGATCCTGAATATTGATCCTGCAAAATTCAATGAACAATTATTAAACTACACCTACATACATAACATAAATTCAATAATATAAATGAATTATCAATAAAATCTAGACGTATTGCAATCGGCATGAGAGAACTTGAATGAGTTCCAAAGATACGTAATGAGGCGACGCTGGAATATGAAGAATTGGCCATTTGATATTATAAGCATTTTTTCTCTATATCTAAACCAAAACATGTCTTCTTGGGTAGCATAGAACAATCTAACTTCAAAATTAACTTCCAATAACTTTTATAACTTGACAACACACTTAAAAAATCATTGTTTTTTTCCTCCCAACTATACAAGAAATTCCAATTTGGCTTTACAAAATCTGAAATTGTTACTCGATCCTTGAAAATATCCTCCTCAAACATAGAAAAAATGAATTTAATGATCAACCCCTCTCCCACTCTCTCCCTCCTTCCCTCCCCTTATCTCCCTATATCCCCCCCACCTCTCTCTCTTGCATCAACCCCTCTCCCCCCATTACTTTGTGTCCCCCTCCCTCTCTCACTCACTGTATCCCCTTCCTTCTCTCCCAACTCTCTCTCCCCCATCAATTCTCTTTATCATTTGAAAGCACACTAGTGCATATGTATGAACAAAACACGCTGATGCATTTAATTGATATAAGCACCGATGATTGACCTCCATTATTTCCTCTGAAAAATTTAAATATGGATGTTTAAATTTGCATTCTGAAAATGTAATTGTCTTACAGTGCATTGTTACTTAAACGTCGCACTAGTGTGTTATTAATTACATGTCACATTGGTGCATTTCAAAATAATGCACGCTTACTATCAAAACTTTGACATTTATTACAAAAATAAATTGGTGTGTTATGTATACCATCCATGTGCATTATGAATACCTTTCTGGTGTGTTACAAACGTAATAGCACATCGAAAAATGTAGCTTCTGAAAAAAAACAACGCATGCGTTTATCATCAATGCGCCAAAATATATAACGAAAAAATGAGCGAGAATTCTATTTTTTGAGTTTATAAAGGAAAACCCTATTCATTATTTTATTGTTTGCCAAATTTTAGAGGATATATTTTTGCAACAAAGATTTATCAACAGACATTTCCAAGTGGGTGGGTTTTTCTTGAAGACCCAAATTCGAGGGGGACTACTGTCGATCACATATAAATCTGTAGAGTAGAAATTTTAGGTATATTATTTCATTCTATTAATCATCTTGATCATTCTCTTATTTGATTCAAACAATTTTTAGTGCATTCCCAAACAAAAAAAAGGGTTTCATAATTACCTTCAGTATTGGAAGCCTTAATTTTCTGATTGTTCTTTTGTTTTCTCCTTCTATATTTCACAAGAAGAATTTTTTTAAGCGCAATTTATTTATAGGGTTTGGTTATTTATATATTGGCGTTTACTATTTGCTGCAATGAAACCACTCATTGCATTGGATCCTAAACCCTCATGTCAGTGCCAATTTTTTGTTTTCAAAAAATGTCTTCGTGGTGACTGGTGCGCTATTCACATAGTAAACTCACCGAAATGTATTTCTTTGTAAACAACACCACTATATTTCAATTATAAATTTTTGATTTCGATGGTGTACAGTTTATCACAATACACACCAGGTCACCTTTATTACAAAGTGCATCGTTGAGTTTAAAATGGAAAAATCATTGTTTTATATGGAATTTTTCATTTCTTAAATTTCTTCAGTGCTCGACGATGCGTAATAAATAGTACTTAGGAAGTTGTTCTTTTCTTAATTCATAAAACACTGTCTGAATATAGAACTTTGTAAAACGTTTTCAATTTCGCAAGAACACTGTTATACTATACTGGTGCATATATGTATGTATGACGCTCTGGTGCGTACATATTTTGTTAAGACCCTAGTGTGAATTAACTTAATATACACATCAATTTTTTAAAACAAAGACATGTCGATAGGGATGTCCAAAAATGCGTAGAAGATGTTAAAAGAAATGAACATAATTTCATCGCAAGAGGAACCATCCCAACTACAATGTGCATCAGAGGTATGTAATCATTTTTTTGTTCTTCTATTTGCATTGAATTTAACTATCGCATGAAATGATAGTTTTCAACTATTTTGTTGTAGAAAAAAAATAAAAATAGAATCCATTCATCACATAAGACATGATGATGAGGAATAAAATGGTTGATCACAAACTTTGTGTGTATTTAAGTTTTGTGCCTTTATTAAGATTTCATGTTTCTTGTGATATTTGTATTTAAATAATTAATTCACACTTTTTAATGGATGTCTTCTACTAGGTTCTAACATACAAAGAGGATCCAACACATGAATTTATAAAAATTGGGTTAAGTATGCATTGTGAGTATATGTTGAAGACTGAAAGTTTAATTGAACAAATTGTAAGTAGCTATGTTGTTTAATTTTTTTTTTTTTAATAACTAATGAAGAAACAAGAAAAAATTGCATTGATTATATCGACTATGCTTTGTCATGTCGTATTAAACATGCATGAAACAAAGTATGGAATGCAGAAATCAGAGGATAATTTGAGAGAATTCATGAAGCATGGCTTCAAAATAATGTGTATTTTTATGAAAGACTTGATACTAAGTTATGTTTTTTTATTTATGTAATCATGTATATCATACTATATATATAAATGTAGATATATTTATTATAGTTTATTTCTATGTTTTTAAATGGAAGATGAAGGGGAAGAACATAAAAAATAATTCGATCATCAAGAAAACATTTTGTTAAAATACCCAAGTACAATATCACCTACAAATGATGAAGAAATGAGGCATGCATGCATCTCGAACAATGTCAACAATTGAATTGGTGAATGACAATCAATATAATTGAATGTTATTGCAAGTTGTATGTTTTGGAATATTTGTTTCTTAAAATCAGGGATTTTGTTTAATATACTCGACATATTGTCCCAATTGCATGAGGACATGTTACCAATAAATGTAACAATTACAAATTAGTTGCGATTTTATTATTGTACTACACCAGTACATTGTCCCTTTTTGTATGAAAATGGGTCTCTTATTCATATATAATAAAACATGTTTCTTATTTCATTGCATTGTCGAATTTTGTAAAATGTTTCGTTCATGAATAAATTATATGTGGATGATTTACATTGATACAAATAACATAGGTTTAATTGGTTGGATAATCCATTAATGCATTAACATAAATATAAAACAATATTATTATAAAACAATATTTGATTTTGAAATAATTAATTGAAAATTTGTTAAAAACAATGAATTAAAATATATACATATCGATGCATTGTATTCTTTTTAACTTCGTAGATCCATAATATAGACATCTGTGTATTTTGAGGAGTCACACACACCAGTACATATTAATCATAATAACGCATCGACATGTACTATTAATAAAAAACATCGTTCTCTAAATGATATAACGTATAATAATATTTATCATTTCAAAATTGTACGATGCTCATGTTTGAAATATTAACTAGGGCACAAAAATTTTATCGTACCGATGCGTTATATTTATTATTCACACCGTAGAGCTAACTATTATTTATGCATTGGGGCATTTACTATATTATACGCACTAGTGCATACTAAAAATAATCTTTCTAGCATATTGGTACGTATTAATTACAAAAGTATCGGGGAAAATTCTATATTGAATGCACCACGCCTCAAAATAACATTATCACACCGGGGATAACTGTAACTTAACGACACCAGAACGTACTAATCTGAAAGCACACCAATCCTATCTGTAACCTTATCGCACCGGGGTGTACAAATACTAAAGCACACCAACACATCATAACAGATGCACACAAACTTGGTGCATACTAATTTTAAGAGCATCAGTGCTCTGCATACAATGAAAAAAGGTGAATCGATGCACATTAGTTATAAACGCACCGAGGTGTGATTTTAATATATTTAGTTCTGGGGAACTTTTTATTATATTACTATGTTGGTACATTTTTAGTATATTACCACACCTATGTATATATTTATATACAACACCAATTCGTTTTGATAATAAATGCACCAAAAAAAAAACCTCCGCTACAACCTACGCCCACCCAAATTTTTTTAGTTACATAGAACATTCGCTAAAACCTATGCCTCCAATAGAGGAGGTTGCAGTGGAGGTTTTTTTTTAAATTTTTACCAAATTTTGTTACACTAAAAACCTTTGCAAATATCTCAGCTAGAAGGTGTTCTTCTTGTAGTGGCATCTGACCCCTCATGGTTAACAATCAACTTCCAGGGGTGATATGGGTCTCATCTCTAGGTTAGTTGTGCAACATAAGTGTTTCTAGAGGTCTATCCAAGGTCATAAGAGGAAAATATTATGCCTTGTTTCATAAATGACACTTGTTGAGATGAATTACCATGCACAATGCCTACTAACCACAAATATTCTATGACTATAGTGTTGAGCACATCCTCAAATGACCAAACAAGACCCATCTATGGTATATATGGCCTACTTAAGGGATAAAAGTGCCATGATTAAACCACAAATCATGTCCTATATGAGAATCTTCTTGGAGCCCAAACCATGAATCATTCTCTAGAACATGGTCGAGGTTCTTTAGAATTTGAGCGGGATATGGAATCCATGAGTAGGTCTTCTAGAAACAAGAAACAAGGGGGAAACAAGGGGATTAATCCCTAAATGAAGGTCTTCTAGAGCTCTAACACTATGGTTAGGGCTGGAAAACACTTGGGCCTTATTCCTTATATGCTATTTCTCAGGCTCAATCTCCTTGAACAATAGTTAAAAACCACAACATAAACCCTCTCTTGGGGGTGTTTGCCATCAAGGTTGGATATGGATGTCATTGGGAGATTTTGTACATTGAGGGAGGGTCATAGGTGTATATTTTAACCTTTTATAATAATTTACTGCAAACATATTTTCCATAAAAGAATAGAAAATATACAATGGCAAATACACACATTACACATAGATTTTTCCCCTAGAAACCCAAACCAAGAAAACCAACATATTTTATATTCATTCACTCATACATTGTTTACAATACAATATACATATAAGAGCCAACAACTTCCAAAAATCTAATCCAATGACCTGGATTAGTCAATAACCCTAATTCCTTAACCGGAAATAGAAAACCATCTGCGAAAAACCTCCCAAAAATGGACACGAAAATCGAGGAATTTTTTTTTCGGGGTTGCTACTCCCACACCACTGTGCAAGGGGGCTCCACCCCCTCTTACCCCCATGGGTTCTCGATACAACATAGACACTACTACTATTCATGCAAATAATATAACACATATCCAACAATAGGGCCTTAAACATGGTCAGCAAAGGAAAACAAGTGCCTCATGATATTGTTGAACCTTCTCAAACTCAAGAGCCTTAAACGAGAGCCTTAAACGAGTCCTTGTGCCAACACATGAGTCCTCTTAGTGGGATATGGCATATGGCTACCATTAATTGGTTTTTGGAATTGGTGATGGTTCTAAGGGGTTAGACGATGGTCAAAAAGGAAAACAAGGGTCTTACACAAGAAAAAGAGCCTTCTAGGCCTCAAACACCATGAATAAGTCCTCCAACCACAACACATGCCCTCTATATGGGGTTTTTGACCCCCAAGTGGTATTCCAAGCACCATTAAGTGGTTTTACACAAAGAGGACAAGCCTAATAAGAGTACACCTAAGAGAGGAAAATAGTTTCTAATGTTAAATATTTTCTTATGAAACATTATTCCTCAAATAGTTCCTAGCTTCCTATTCTGATCTCCATTTTCAAACATGATTTTAAATAAAATCCACATAATCATTGTTGATGAAACTATTCGCGCATATATAGATTTCTATGTGGATTTTAAAAATATGTTTTTTAAGGAAAAATATATTTCTTTTATGTTTTTTATTGATTTTTATCTATACATATATCATAATTCTAAAACACATAGGCCTTTTATTTTTGGCATAAAGTTTTGTTTCCCAGCCCATTTGGAAAACAAATACTATGATGCAAGTACAAATGAAGACTTGTGCACTAAAAAAAGAAAAAAATTGATTGATTATGTTAAGAATCTCAAAAGTGTCTTAACTCTAGACAATTTAACCAATTAAAAAATATGGAAAGATAATGGCGCACAAGAGCGAAATGCTATCAACAATTCTTCAAATTTGTTTGAAGAAATCTCATCATTTTAATACTAAATTGATGTCTTAATGCAAACATATGAATGAAAATTTTAGAAGAATGTGAATTTTTATAAGTTAAACAAATTTTTCATAAATAAAAATTATATATTATGAAATCTTATTGAATTTCCTAACTTTCATAATTTTACATCATATTCTAATAAATTATACATTTATCTTTAATAATTCATGACAATCAACTACCCCCAGCGAACTCCCAGTTACCTCCCTATCATACAAGCGAGCTAGATACCCAGTGACTGACTCCTTTATCATCAGAAGGGCATCCTAGAGAGTTGGGAATTTGAATCAACCGGGTAAAGAAGAGCTCGTTTCTCTATCGTAGTAAGTAGTATACGTCTCCTAAGTCGTTTACGAATCGCATGGCTCTGCTGACCAATCAACCATCCACTGGCTATCCGGGTAGACTGGAATGACTCTTTCGTGATGGGAAAAACACCTCTATCGTTAGTTAAGAAAGGTCAGGTTAGGTTAGGCCCTGAAAGGCCAGGAATAGATTGATTTGACTGGCTGGCCATGTATCGGGCATTTTTCCAAATTTCCATTGTAATAATGTGTTACTAAGAATCTTTAGCTTACATGAGGCCCCATAATTTAACTTGCATATGATTTTAAACAACCAACTCCATAATAAATAATAAATAGATGATTTTAAACCACCGACATAAAAAAATTTAGTTTACTAGTTTTCCCAAATGATTCCCAAATGAATAGTTAAAAAAGACATCCGATCTGATTTGATCATAAACTCAAACAAATTCCAAAAACATAAAATAATAAAGATGGTTTAAATGTTAGAACACTTCACTAATTCACCTTAAAAAAAATTCAAAGTCACAAATTGACCCTTCTATAAAGGAGAAAAAATATATGTAAAGTAGGAGAAAAAATATATGTAAAGTAGTCTGTGATTAGCATTAACAATTATAACTTAATATTTCCAAAACCTCAATTTTAATTAAAAAGTAGTTTCCTATGAATTTATCAATTAAAAAATGTTATATCATTAAAAATAAATAACTTGTATATAATTTTAAATTCACTTATTTTAATCATTTATTAAAGATACAATATATAATGAATTTATCAATTTTACTTTACAAAATGTATTCACTATTAAAAAAAACTCTTATATGATGACTATGATTAACGTGGACACTAAGATCGAGAGACTAAGTGATTACTTCTGATTCTTTAGAATTTTGTTTCCGTGCTCTAAAAGCATTAAGAGAAGCTTTCTAGGATCACCATAGTTTTGTTGAGTTAAGAGGTTAGGAAGGTTGGTAGTGTGACAAATATTTTGAAAATGAGATCTAATCTGGGTATAGGATGGACAATCTAGGAGAAAGTGCTTTTCATCTTCAACATTCTTAGTGTCACAAATGTGACACACTCTTTCATTCCATGGCGTTTTAGGAATTGACCAACGCCCAGTTTCACTATGAAGCTAGTGAGAATTTGTTCTTATCTTAGCAATGCTTATTTTTTTCTTTACACTTGGAAAAATAAATAGATAATTTTGATCTTCTAGATTAGGGTTGATTACAACCTTATAATACCTTAATTTTGTTTTTTCCTCTAACTCTTTATCACACAACATTTTCTCCTTAAATTTTGATTTGATGATTTTTTTAATAGTATCTTTGTTTTGCAAAATGGTGTCTTCCATGATTCCCTAGTAGTTTATCCAAGACCGAGCATATTTATGCCATCCTCGCTTGAGTTGATGGTGGTTATGACTCGATTTTAAAGAAATTTTAGGAAGCCTCTTGTCTTCCATTTTGTTTAACTTGTTCTTATACATTAAGTATCTAGTCATAGCCGTGCTCTCAATGGGAGAGAGGCTTATTTCTAAGAGGAGGATGGGATATAGTGTATTTCCTTTAATTTTGAGATTATAGGTTATAAAATTCTCTTGTATTTTCTCTATCTTTCTCCAAGATTCACGAGAGATACTACAATCCTAGCTCCAAAGATCAGTGGATTTACAATTGTTTTCAAGCCCATAATAAGCTTTTCATCCCCCAATAATCCTTTTCTCAATGCTATAATTCCAATTGAGCTTGTGGTGAACATCAATTCCAATATATTTGTATGAATTCACTTCCTCCAAGTTGTTGTTTTCATATACGAAGGTATCATAAGTGATCTTATTGGATTTAATAATCATGACCTTAGTCTTATCATTATTAAGAGTCATACCCATATTGGAGCAAAAATCCTTGAGAATTCTTAGTTGGTTTTCAAGATCATGGGGACTCCTTTCCATAAGAACGATATCATCGGCATAAATAAGAAGATTGATGACTATACCAGTGTGAGTAGGGCCGACACAACCTGTTTTTTCCAAGTAATCTTCTAACTTGTCAATGTATATGCCAAAAAGGGTAGGGGATAAGGGACAACCTTGTTTGACTCCAATATTGTAGTTAATCTCTTTTGACCAGCCCTTAGATTTTAAAACTTAGCCATAATGTTCTCATACATCCTTATTGCAACAACCTTCAACTCGAGAGGTACTTTTATCTCTTCCAACTTATTCCAAAGGTTTTTCCTAGGAACCATCTCAAAAGCTTTTCTAAAGTCAACAAAACAACAAAAAAAATTGGTTTTAGAATTGTGAAACTCCTCTGCAATGATCCTAAAGGTAACAAGATGGTCCACATTGGAATGATATCTCCTAAACAAAGGTAACAAGATGGTCCACAGTGGAATGATATCTCCTAAACCCGGCGTGGCCTTTAACTCTTTTACAGTGACTTTCTAGCCAAAGGCTAATCTTCTTTTCCAAAATAATTCCAGAAAGCTTGGCTAAAATCGAGCTAATCATAATGGTCCTATAATTAGAGAGAATTTTCTATCCCCATTTTTAAAAATAGGAAAAATGAGACTTCAGGGTTTACGTGAGTGCTAAATTGAAGATCTTATGTATGTGAGGGATAAAGTTAAGCCCTCAGATTTTAAAAATTTCAGCTTGGTAGCCTTATGTTCTTAGCTTTCCCATTTGCAAACTGCTTAACCCTGAATTCTATGTCATCTAAAGTCACTTACTCTAATTATTTAGCAAAAAATTATTAGCATTAAATATATTGAGAAAATTACATAGAATTTTGATTAAGGGAAAGCACGATTCATATGGCAATAGTTAGAAACAGCAAAAACGCGAAGCCCAAGTATCGTTCCAATCATATCTACAACAGAGCAGGAGCCCATAGGTGAGATCACAAGCTGCAACCACTGAAGAATTCACTCCACAAGAGACATAGAAGGAAGAGACTCATAGGCTAGAGGAATTACACCAATGGACGCTAATGAGAGGGCATGAGACAGGAATATATTGTCCAAGAAAGAAGGAGTATTCTCCGGAGACAGAGAGAATGAGGAGAAACTTGAGACATATGAGCCCATCGAGTCTAAATTAAACCCACATGTATCAGAATTAACCAGAGAAAACAAAGCTTATGTTTTTTCAGCCAACAAAAAGAAAAAACAGGAAGTTGTCTATGAGAGAATAAATCCCACATGGATCCCATTGAAATCACCGGGCCAGCGACTGAAAAGAGTGAGAATGATAGATTATAGAAATATAGCTGGAAACCCTCTACAAGATAATAAAGAGGACCAGAGATGCCACTGTAACTGGCATATAGGAGGCACCCACTAAACACAGAGACACCTCGGGGCTCGTCACCGTCGTGAGAAAATGAAAATACCCTAACATAAGTAAAACCATAAATGCTAATCAAAACATATTAGGCAAGTTTAGATTTACCTTACCGGATTTCCGTAAAAAAACCTAAAAGGTAGAATGTATACAATAAATTGAGCAGTAACTGGCATAGCTGAGCCGTAACTGGCATAGCTATGCAGGAAGCACCCACTAAACACAGAGGGATACCTCGAGGTTGTCACCTTCGTGAGAAAAAGAAAATACCCTAATATAAGTAAAACCATAAATGTTAATCAAAAC
>ML827294.1:92710-114866 GCA_009831015.1 Picea engelmannii | reverse complement strand
ATATGTGGAAGGTTGATAAGGGTTTAAGTTAGTTTTAATATTGTGGTTTGATAGATTGAGGTTAATATGAGTCTAAATTAGTTTTAACACATGTTAGTTAATAAATTTTATTTTGTATAGATGAGATGCATAATTTAGGTAAACTTTATAAATTTAGTTAAACACAATAAAAAATAAACTAAATTAACATAAATTTATTTTAAATTTTAATCTTTTCCAGAACGTCATTTCCAATTAATTCAAAGAAACTATGAAAGAATTATATCGTCCAACCATCCAGTCTAGGACTTTGTCTTTGGCAAAAGTTTTTAGAACAAGCTTAATTTCTTCTTTAGTACAAGGTTTCTCAAGTTCTTGTACATCTCTCTCCGAGAAAAAACAAGGGTAATATCGCACTGCATCTACATGTTCAACAATAGTATTCTACCCAGATTCAATATGGAAATTTTTAAAGTGCCTCATAGATTTAGTCTTGAGGTCTTCCTGACATGAATGGATAATGCCCTTATCATCCTTTATCTCCCAAATCGTGTTTTTATTTCTTCGATGACTAGCATATTGATGAAAAAAAATTGTATTTCGATCTCCCTGCTGAAGCCAGATGGCCCTGCTCTTTTGTCTCCATGTTTCTTCTTCAACTAACAAATACTTTTTTCTTTTATCTTCCAACTCTTTGATATAGTTGTCCACTTCCACCTAATCACTCCCACCCTCTTTATATTTATAAGACTTCTCTAATTGCACCTCTACATCTCCAATCCCATGGTATCTCAGCCTCTTTTGAAATTTCTCCCATGCAATTACTTTGTTCTTTAAAACTTTCAGTTTCCATATGAGTATTCTCATCAAAGATGGTTCCGAGTCCAACTCTATATACTTCCACACCAATAAAACTATATCTATGAACCCCTTCTCTTCCAACCATATAGGGTTTAGTTTGAACATGTAACTTTTCTGATGCTGACCATTATCAAACTGCAACACAACCGATGCATGATCTGAAATGAAAGGGTAAGCTACCTAGGATCTATACCTCCCTACTGATGAGACAAGGTTCTCTAACATAAGCATTATATACAGTCTTTTTTCAATGCCCTATGAACCTCCTCTTCCATTGCGCCAATTAGGTACAATATCAATAGGAACAATATCAACCAGCCCAAAGTCATGTAGAATTCCTTTAAAATACTCAGCCATAGGGTCCAGTCTTGCTTTAATGCCCCACACTTCACTAGTTGACACTGTAAAATTTAATTCACTTGCGAGAATAAGATTTTTTTAGGCTAAAAGACCATTGTTTACCACAGAGTCCCAATATGATTTTATATATGTGCAAGGGCCATAACAGTTTAAAAGAGATACTGACCAGTTGCCCTCCAAAAGTGTTCCTTCAAGGAAAATGCTAGTAGCAGTTACAAAAGGGGAAAGGTCATCCATGGTAGGGTTCCAAGCCACATATAAACCCCCAGACATGCCCGCAGAGTCTATGGCACAATAGTATAAACTGGGCAATAACCTTGACACTAATATGGGCAATAAGTCCACTCTATTTATTTGCATAGGTCTAACTACTATTCATCTATTTATGAAATATATGCATCAACATTAATATTGGGTTGGGTTTATTTGAGAGATTAATATAAGGATTATGTTAAAATGATTGTTTATGTAGAGTATTATTTTAACTTCACTATAAGAATTATATAAATGTGTAGGGGGCTATTTTACTAGTCCACCATTAACACTTAAAAAAATGCATATTTCTTACCATTTTTTAGAGATTCACTCTAATGTCAAATTTCTTATGCATCCCTTTCAAAGCTTGAAGTACAGGTTTTTGCATCCCTTCCAAGGTATGAAGTACAAATTCATTTTAGTGTATGTTCATTTCGACTTATAATTGCATGGACAATTAATTGCTTATCCTTAACAACACCATTGTGTCTAAAACATAGTTCACTTACAAAGATTTGAATAATCAAGTGCATGTCTTTGCATCCCTTCCAAGGTATGATGTACAAACTCATTGTAGTGTAGGTTCATTTTGACTTATAATTGCATGGACAATTAAGTTCTTATCCTTAACAACACCATTGTGTATAAAACAAAGTTCACTTACAAAGATGATTTGAATAAACATTTTTGTGTCATCATGTAATGTCTTTTAAAGAAAATCATATTCAATGATCAAAATTAATGTCACTTTCCTTTCTCTCCCAAATTTGTTGGAGGTATCATTTAAATCTAATATATTTGATTTTTATTTTATTTTGTTTCAAGATGTGGTTATTTGGTATATCTAAAGTGTTTTAAAACATTAGTTTAAATGTGAAATTAGAAGGGAAAAAAAAGGTCATATTTGTTCATTGGTTTTTGAAAATATTCCAGCCACTTGTCTTTGGCAATGGGACTTTGAGAGCGTTTACTTGTGCCAATTGAGGAGTAACTCGTGTCTAGGTATTATGACAAAAAATAAAAGAACACACACACTTAATTATCCATGGTTTCCATTCAACATTCCCACATGCCCCCCTCATGGTTGTAGAAAGATATATTACTATGCAATTAACTAGATATTTGTTTGCATAGGAAATTAAGGCTATAATAGATGGTATGCTAACAAGAACGGGTCTCCTTCGCAAGTTTTGTCTCTCTATGGTGTATAAAAAAACTCTATTTTTATATCCATCTTTGTTGTACTTTGCTTAATAACTTCTTGCCCTCCAACATATCTAGGAAGGCGTAGGGATTGAACAAGCACCTTGAAGGTGCCCATTCAACATAGTCAAATACTTTTCCTTCTTCAGGTGATGATTAGTGGGGAAGGGATTCATCTATATGGCATGTGAGGCTCTTTCTAGATGTCGAAGCAGCGATGGCTGAAATTTTACATATGCACTTTGGTACCCTCTCTCTCTACCTCCCTCCCTCTGTATGATATGTACCCCAATAGTTATAGTTAGTGTCAAAACATCTCTCCCCACTTTCATTTCTAACAAGTCAATGCACTCAACTTAAATCAACTTCATCAAGAACAATGGGCTATTTTTTTTCTCATTCTATATAATTGTTAAAGCATGAAATGATCAACTATTTTTCTAATCCATTTTCATAAACTATACATTGAAACTATATCACTTGTACTTTTGAAAGAGATTAATTCTTTATCCTTGAATTTGAAAGCAAGATAACTTGATTTAGACGTAAAAAAAACAGTTAATTAGTATCTAGCCCATCAAATGTAGAATGAATTAATCTTTTATTAGTTTAATATTCTTAATTTGAACCCTTTTTTTTCTAAACATAGACTATTTTTGTTTTTGCATGAATTTGGTAATATGAATATACTTCTTATTTCTTCAATTCGAAATGGATATTAAATGAAATATCTCTCATTAGTTTTGAAATATGGATATTAAATGAAATATCTCTCATTAGTTTTGAAATAACATTGTTTGATATTCAATTTCAATTTTCTATTTGGTAAACTATAAAGAACATTTAAAAGTATATATATTGCTTTGTAGTAATTACATTCAAGTTCAACAAGCTCGCAATGAATCGATCTACGAGACAATATCATGTTCCCAAATGTGATAAACTATAATTTGGCCAGGTAGTATCCATGCATGCCATATGTACTTGTTCTCTTCAGTTGTAAAAATTATACATGGTAAACATAGGCAACAACATAGTCGACAATTTTGCCTCTAGCCTTGATAAATTAAACTATTGTTTGAAACAAAATCTACGTAAATGAAGTTTTGCATTCAAACATATGTGCTTCATGCTCGTCTCTTATTGTGTGGGGTAAATGGAAAATTTATAGAATGTGATATATGCCACATGCCACTTGTTTCAAATGGGATTTATGCCTAGGTCATGGAAAATATATACCTTAAAAAAGGATAGTCATCAAAGCCAATGTCTCACAACTAATGGGAAATTATTGACATGGTGACCCTTTCATGCACGATAGACTATTGATATCATTTGAATCAGTTGTTTCTAGCCTCTAATTGAGTTGTACTAGCAACCAACGAAATTGTGCCACATAATAATGATGACCCTCTATTTCCTCCTATTCCAATAGTCTTTGCGAGTTCTCTTTATATATCACCACTACACTATTCTTGCCAGATGTTTCATTTAGGTTAGGCATCACGCTTTTTACTAGAACATTGTCAAACCTCTATTAGCAACCCCAATTGTTCTTGACCTCGAACTGACTTGATGATGATTTGGTATCTAACCTGATTTTTGTTGACCTTGAACTTATTTGTCGAGGTATCTCACGACCTCGTCCATCACATCATCCCACCATTTGGTCATTGATGCTTAGCCCTTTAGAGGCTCATTTTAATTAGTTATTCATAGACCTTATTCAATGGATCCTCTATTAATTATTTATGGACCATTAAAGAAAAATGTCACTTATCTTTGAGCAACATAACCACCCCAATCTAGTTTGATGTTCCCTTCCCCTGCTTCAAGGGTATGCTAGTTTATTTTTACACTCATCATGATTAACTGGATTTGGTATTTTTCACGATGTGTTTGTTATATTGCAAGTTTTGAGCTACTTCTTTTGATTTTTAGAATTAATTATATTCCAGTAATAAATTTTATGTTTTGCATGGAAAAGTGTAAAGTTTTCATTTTTCTTTTACATCTAATTCTCTCTTTCCATAAATCTTTACCAATCAATTAGTATATATTTTAATTTAGATTATTTTTTAATGTGTTAAAGGTTTTTAAACTTAATAACTCATAAACTTATATGATAGGGTGCTTTTTGTTGCATAGAGGTGCATTTTACATCTCAACATGGAGAGATGTAATGTGTGATGAGTAGTGTAATGATTGTGGTATATTGGATTTGTACATTAAATTAAAAAAATAATAATATACTTTAATAATACTTAATATTAAATCTATTTTATTTTTAGATTTAAAGGAATTCGTAACTGTTAGGATTGTTTGGTGAGGTCTAGGTTCAAATTTGGTTGTTGCCACTATAAACCCTAGGTTAGTGTCAACGGTCCACAAGCTAGCACCTAGCGGGAAACTTATGACTTAGCAAGGATAAAGACTCCCAAAGACACACCCATGAGGGGTGTCCCACTCATGCAAGGTGCCTATCCTTATATTAAGTGTTGAGAGGGTCAAATCCCTTAAGTTGCAAATATTTTCACATGTTTTTACACCATCAAAATGGTTTTTACCACTAAGGATTTGATCGCTCTAGATACTTGATAGTTTTAAGGTTAGAATAGATCTAAGCCCTAAGTGTAGTAGAAACAATTCCAAGATGTATAATTGTTACAAGTATAGGGGTATTGTTTTTATTTTTTCTCCATGAAAGAGGGGAGGGGAAGGTCGAGCAAGTAAGCATACTAGTGTAAATCTTACTCACTATACAACCAATCAACCATTATGTTAGTAGGAGGCACCACTCCTTTGTAACTACCATAATAACACGATGATTATGATGATTATGTCTTTATTCTTTTATATTAGCTTGTTCATAGGGCCTAGACAAAGAGAGAGTGAACAAATAAAACTAGGAAATTAAGATATTGAAGTTACTTATTTAGACATTTGATTCAATGTGAGTTAGATTCACAACAAATTCCTAGAAATTAGTTTGGTTGTCTTGATTTATGATTTCGTGAATAAAACTATAATTGTAGATATCACTATAAGAACATATAATATTGTTGTGTAAAGGAAACATATAATGAAATGAGTTTCATCTTCAATCTCCTCTAAATTTCGTAGATTACATTCTTTTTTTCCAAGGAGTTTTCGAAAGAGTCCATCTACTAGTTTTCCTTTGTTTTGATATTTTTTGCACTAAATAGGAATATAGACACTTTCTTTTCATTTTTCAATTTTAGGTTTTCATCATAAGAAAGGGTTATAACATCTTGAATGTGCCAAAGTTTTGATCATTTGTCAAAGTCAGTTTTCCATGTTTTTAGTAGAAGATAGGTTGGGAACTTTGTGTTTAATTTTTTCTAGTTTGTACTTGTAAAGAATATATCTTTTTAAGGTTTCGTATTCAATGGATCCAACATAGACCCATCTTAATCTTGGATCTATTAAGCAACAAGAGAGATAAAAAAGAAACCCACACACAAATGTCTCGATGCTCAAAATATCCAAATTAACATAGATTTATGTAAGTTTTTTCTATGCTAATAATTACAATACATTTAATACTTCTCTTGTGGCATAATGTCTAACAATTTAACCCAAATATTCAAATAAGCTATCACTAAACTTATACATTACCAAAAATTCTTCTAAGGACAAGCAAAATATATTAATAAACCATAATTTAAAGGAAACCATTACAAATTCTAATTGAAGATCAAACCCCATCAACCAAAAATCCCATATACCCATACTTACTTAAACACCAAAATTGAAAACACATCCAACATAAATATAACAGAAAAACAATGGAAAGAGCCTATGGAAAGTGAAAAGGAGGAGTGAATGTAATTCTTTTTTGTATCAAAATGGGAGAGTAGAGTATTACACACAAATAATAGCATCAATCACTATATTGAATTAATATAACGAACACATATAAATACAACAAGCTTGTCTCAAGATAGATATCACACAATCAACCAGTTGAGACAATATCTCAACCACACACCAAAATAGGAGCAAACTTAGTTGAACCAATCTTCTCAAATCCAACTAATTAACAATATCCTAAATAATGAATTAAGATAAATAGTATCTATAACACACCCCCTTAATTTAATGTTTATCTTTTGGTTCAATCTCCTTTTACTTGTTTGTGTTTTTTGTGTTGGTTCATGTCCCCATCATTGTCTGCACTTGGGATTTCTTCATTATTGGATTTATATTCAAACTTGCTACTACTTCCTATTGTACATGCATGAACAATTTACTGCAAAGAAATAATCATTGACGTCCATATAAAAATCAATCCATCTACCGAGATACATGGGTAACAACTATTGTACTTGCCAATTCTATAGAAATGCTTTTCACTTACGTGGTTCGTCAACATATTAGGCTCTCCCTTAATCATAACTTGGTCCATCACATTCTGAGATAAATCCATATCACATTCCCCCCCTTAATAGAAGATCCAATTTCTCTGACTCAACATCAAGCTTAGGCTATGGGTACACCTGTCACCCCCGTACACCTGTCACACCACAACATGTATGCATGAACAACGGGAACAGGTCTTACAACAATCCTGGGGAACTAACTTGCCTATGATGAGGCAATACAACTTGGACCAAAAATCTGGGGTGTCGGGTACAATCGATCATGCACCCCCTGCATCACATATGCATCATTAATTCAGGTACAACAAGCATCTAAAAAATGTTTTACATCAACACAAAGTTTACCAATTATATACCATGTATACAATCCCATTACAACACTAATATCATTATTATTTAATCACCATCACTTTTTTTTGCCTCTTCATGTCCATCTACATCTTCAACTTTTGGATATTCAATGTCAATCTTGGTCTTGGATCTTTCATCTCCACCCACCTATGATTTTTCAGAGTATCCAATTCTAATAAAACCACTACACTTCATATTGAATTGGATAGACTAAATATATTAATTAACTCCAATAATTCCAAGACATTTTCACCATTGGAAAACTATAAATCAACATAATTTTGTTTGACTTCACCAAGCATACACGTGAAAATGACCCAAGGACTTAACCAAGATCCCATCACAAGCTAATAACACCTCAAAATAAAATTTCAAGGTATACTCTTTGTTGCCTTGGATTAAGGAGGACGACATCTTTTTGGGCTCCCACCTGCACCAACATCATCTTCATCAAAGGATATGATAATGATTTGAATAGTAATGGTAGAAGGTGGTCGCGCAACTGCAATTGTTAACACACAATTCATGGAATTTTGTCTCGGAGGCCACGCTGAGAAACCCAACAAATTTCCTGTATGACAAATCCATCATGGGAATCCACTGGGACACCGTTGTTCCATCCACTGCAAAAAACAAAATTGAGGGATGCTTATTATATTTCCCTTAACCTAGCCTTCCACTGACAAATTATCCCACATAGAACAATTGATCAAGGGTTACAAGATTCCACTTTGGTCAGAGCGTGTTCTCCAAGGTTGCTCACTTTTCACTATTCTATATGTCTATTGTTGATCTGCAACAATAACGCACTTCCTCAACCTATTGAGGCCTAAATGCACCCTCTCTATCTAACGCAAATGACAGGAATAAAACACATATTTCTTGATCTGTCTTCAACACCTTTCAGATCAGATCGAGTCACAAAAGTACTGATAACTCTACACTCTTCTCCTCCCCATTGCCACATAGAGAGACGGCTAAATCCTCAGCCTGCATTTACTTGTAAGTGGATGAATACTAGATCAAATCCACAGGCCACCCAATCCTCCACACACCACCACAATAGTCTGTGCGTCATGAATCTATCATGATTTTGAACACATAGGTTGTCTATTATCTTGCCCCTTGATAGTTCGAGGAGGGGCAGATTATGTTCAAGTCGGTGTCGGGGTGATCCTTGCTCAATTCCAGGAAATGGACATCCTATGAAACAGTTCTCAATAGGATCTCTGTGTACTCTATCTGCATGTTGTGCAACATATCTTCTTTTTCCACAGATCTGTCAACAAAAAAAACAAAACTGGATGGAAAAACAAAACACTCAAACAATCTACTCTACTCTCCTGGTGTTCCTGGGCACTCCCCTGAGGGAGTTATGCCCAGTCCTTCTTTGACACCATATTAAAATGGGAGAGTAGAGTATTACACACAAATAATATAGTCAATCACTATATTGAATTAATATAATGAATACATGTAAATACAACAAGCTTATCTCAAGATAGATATCACACAATCAACCATTTGAGACAATATCTCAACCACACACCAAAATAGGAGCAAACTTAGTTGAAGCAATATTTGCAAATCCAACTAATTAACAATCTCCTAAATAATAAACTAAGATAAATAGTATCTCTAACATTTTCCTCCTCTGTGTTTATATCTCCAATGTCACCCTTATTTAAAGAGTGAATATGGTTGTTCTTTTGCTCTCTTGAGATATGAGTAAAGGAGAACAAATGGAATTTAGTTCTTATCACTAAAAGTTTATCCATTATTTCCTAAATTGGTGTGTAGGTATATACTTATTTTTGGACAACTGAGGGGGGGGGTGAATCAGTTGTTACCGTTCTTAAACAAGTATTCCCATTTTAAACTCTTTATAGAACACTCAATGACGATCACAATAATGCAAGGAGGTAAGTAATAGAATATTCAACATCAATCACACACATGAAATATACAGAGACAGATATTTCCTAAGGAAATCCATAAAGGGAAAAAAAACTTCTTCTTGATATTATAAGTAATCTTTATTTTTTGTACATTATCATTCTTGGGAGTTGCAACTCCTCTTGAGGCTACAACATATGTTTTACAAGTTGCAACTTGTTGAGAGCACCAACTCTCTGGTTTCTCTAGCACCAACTCCCTGGTTTCTCTAGCACCCACTAGAAGGAAGCACTGACTCCCTGAGTGTTCCAACACCAACTAGATGGAAGCACCAACTTCCAGTTACACAGGAACCAACCTGTATAACAAAGAACAATAGTTATCCCTTGCACCACCCTGCCACCCTAGTTTTTCTGGTTGCAACCAGATGGAAGCTACAACTCCCTTTGTTCAAGCACCCACTTGAAAATCTGAGGACAATATTCCTCCCTAGCACCTCCCTACCACCCTGAAATATAAATCTTTTCTTTTCATAAATTTATCATAGTGATACAGTATTTATCAATGGCTTACCAGTCTCATTATTGTTCTGCTACACTGCTCTTCTTTGCCTCCATCAGTGTCTTCCTGCACGCATCTCTTGCGCTTTTTGTTCTTCTGCCTTTTATGCTATCTGTGCCATGTCCATTCTATGTGCTATGCCTCTTTTGTGCATTTCAGTTGTTGCACACAACCTGCTTCTACTTGCATGAATCACACTCAACAGTAGCAACCCTCTCTTCTTTGTTCTGCGCATATTTATCATGCCAAGGCATACACTCAACTCTTCGTCCTCTCTGGCGATCATCTTGAATTTTTTCTTCATCAGTGATCGTTATCTTGAGATTCTTCGGTTTCTTTGGCAGTTATAGTCTTCGACGCATTTCCATCTATCAATTGTCTAAATGATTAATCTTCACTTCACTGGCAATTACCTCGAGACTCTTCATCTCCTCTGGAAATCACACTCAAGCTTGTTGAATTCTCTAGCAGATACAATCACTTCGTTTCTAGCAGTTACAATCAGTCCTTTCTGGAAGTTATAGAGAGAAATTTTGTGCGCTCATTCCTTTGGCGCCTTTTCCCTTCCTGAGAAAAAACTTTACAGTAGGCGCTAGCTTTTCTTGCTAAGCCCCTTCCTTTCATGTGACCATCGGCGGTGACCAAATGCCTATTCAAAAGGCGCTTCCCGATTTCTGTCTAGTGAGTGTTGGCTCTGTTTCACGATATGACCTTGGGATATGAGCTTCATGTGAGCACGTGATTGTGGGCATGTCTAGAGGTGGTTTGAGGGCAACCCAACTTTCGCCCCACAACTCACTACGAGCCTCCATGCATCCTTCCTCCTAAACTGTGGTTTCAATTGTGGCCCGCTCACGAAAAATTAAGACCCGAGCATGTTCTGGCCACGCAAAGGAGCACGATCGTCGATCTCACGATCTTGAAAGTACTCATGAATGGACTATTCATATATGTCCTCTCAAGTCTGTAGACCAGATCTCACTTTCTTACATCAATGGATGATATTTACTTTGTGATGTGGGCTCTGGGAGTTTCAGATCTCAAACCCTGTTGCTTCTGACTGGAGATCTTCCAGAATGGAAGATTTGCTGACGTCTGTCCTCTTTAATCGATAGCTCTGCCTTCTTTCCTTTGTCCACGCATGATCCTTAGTCTCAATGATCAGGTGACATGTGGCCCTCCAAACCAACGAACGAGATCGATTTCACCTTTCGAGCTTTGAGAGTTTCGATTCTCAAAATCCGCTTGCTCCTAGAGAATTTCACCTGGAGTCCACGATCCAACGACGCATGTCCCTTTTGGATCAATGGTCATGATCCTTTCATGTCTCCAAACTTCATGTATTTCAACTTACACTATCCTTACACTGGAGTAGATCGACAGATGAGAATGCTCCTGAAGTGATCTTTCAGATTGGATGTCTCATGTCCACTTCGAGACTTCGAAGCTTTTGTCATTTTCTAATGGTAAATCTCCCAAATTAAAACTCCTGGAGTGACGTAACTCTTGTGTCACTCGATGACATGTCACGAGCCGAGCAGTTTCCACATGTCACTCAAATTCATGATTTGCACGTACCTGAAATGTTGATTTCAACTTGACACTTTTTGTTCTCTGACTGTGCCATGTGTCCTTGTTGACGTAGACTACTGACATGATCTGTCGATGTGGTATTCTGACATGGCCTACTGACCAACAAAACTGATCCAGCAGTCCTCGTATGTCCTCCAAATTCGATGGTCCTGATTCATTTCGGATTTCCGGGCTTGATCTGTCAGCGTTGTGGCTCTGCTATCTTATCCTGTCCTTCCACTTGAAAGTGATCCGACGGCTGACAGGAATTCGCATAATTGAATCCTCAAACGTTTTCCTTGCTTATCTTGTCCTTCCACTCAAACTAATATGACGGCTCAGATTAGGCCTCGATCCAACGGTCGAGATCTATTCTTCAAGAACTCAGAATTTGTTCTTCGTTGTGCCAGATCAACAGTCCACGCTCTCCCTTTAATCGACGACTGTGATCAAATCATGTCCTCGTGTGTCAGGTGTTTGAACGTGAGCCAACCCTGACTCTTCCAACTTCTGATATCCGAAATACTCTAGATCAATGGCCCACGATCCTTGGTGATCTAACGGTCTAGATCTTATTGGGACTTCATGTTTCACGAAGTTGGAGGACTACTCACCTCCCTTCTTCAACTTCTGATTTTTCAAAACCTGCTCCAGATCAACGGCTCACAACTCCCCATGATCTAATGGTCTAGATCAAATCACGAATTAGTACATCGCGAGTTCCTACAACTCTTACCTTTGAATTTTCAATCAGTGAAATGATGATCTCTTGCCACATGTCCTCTGGATCCAACCGCTCATATCTCATCGTGACTTCGCATTTCGCGGAGTTTGAGGATGGCTCTCGGTCATTATCCTCTTCGCAGTTATACTGGATCTGACGAATGTTAGTCCTCGGTGCTCAGATCCAATGGATCAGATCTGTACTTCTCCTCTGTGCTTCCTTTGGTCAGTGGACTCTGATCTAATGGACATCTGGTATTCGGGATTGGTGATCCAATGGCCATTGTCACTCCTCCTCCTAAGCTTGCACATCCTCCCGACTTGGAAGAATTTCTAAGTGTCAAAGGTTCTGTGAGTCTTGATGAGTTAGGGTCTCATCTGCGTTTCTGAGAATGTTATCTCTCCTGAGATTTGGTAATGGAATTAACCTCAGCCATGGTGCACACTTTCACTCTGCGTGCAACTCTGTGCTATTCCTCCTGAGCTTTGATTGCATATTGTTCTCTTTTTCTCCTGAACTTATGCTTTCCTTGTTTTTCATCATTGTTGCTTTCCTCATTGTTACTTTTCTTGCCTGTAAACATACCATCATCATTGTTTTCCTTGCCATCAATGACAAGCACACTCTACCTATAAACATTCCAACAATCTCCCCCTTTGGCATTGATGGCAACCCTCAAAGGTTGCGCTAGTCTGTTTGGACCTCCAAATGTAGCATCTTGACCACTCCTTTTCTCCCCCTTTGACATCAATGTCAAAGAAAACATGCTCCCCCTGAGCTGTTGTAGTACTTTTCAGAGGTATCAGATATTCAACCAATACATGCTCCCCCTGACAATATGGACTCTCTTATTTGAGTCCTACAGAGTATTTGTATCTAAAATAGAGTCTTCTTCTTCTGATTCTTGGACTTGTTCATCTTCAGCTTTAGTTGTGTCCTCTGTAGTATACTCAATATTGCTCACCTCTCTTACTGGGACTCCTTCATCAACGTTTTCTTGTCATAACTGAATGACTCCCCCTGTCACTCTTCTCTCTCTTCTTCTGACTGCTCTCCCCCTTTGGTAAAAGGTCGACTCTTTCTGACAAGTTCTTTTCTCTTGTTGTCTCTACAGGATGTCATGTATATCATTTTTTGTACATCAGAATGTTGTTGTTGCAGGTGTCGTTATCATACTAGAACCCTGTGCAATTGTAGCTCATATTTTTCAAACAACCCTTGGATTTGCCCATTGATCTTCATCTATCTCTAACCAGATGTATCCATATTTATCCAAGATTCTTCTTTACTGTACATTTTTCTAAAGTCGTCTGAGAAAGTTTATACTATGCTTTTCACATGAATGCAATTCTTTTTGCAAAAATTAACTTCATTCATGTTCACTTGTTCAATCTTTGCTATCCACATCTGTGAGTGTCCTGATTTCTTGAACTTTGTTCTTTGATATTTAATTACAGCAACTTCATTTTTTATTCTATGATGCCTACAATCCAAGGCTTTTATGACCATATTCATAACAAGGAAAAATAATAACCATTACAAACACTCTCATACCTCCTTTGATTCATCCATGAAGGTGTCTCTCTTCTAAACTTACTTTGAGGTGTCTGAGTAGCTTCTGGGTGTCCTTCTTGACCTGATCTTCTAAATATTGCAGTATTGCTTTCATTCTTTGAACATGAAGAACATGATTCATACCTGCTTTCCCTTTTCACAAATGAAGGACTTGCATCAAGTTTCTTAGGAGTATTGATTTCTTCCTTGTTGTATCCAAGACCAAATTTGTCATTTGGTGATCTCTGACTATCCAAGATCTCATCCAGGATCATGGAACCATTCAAGAACTTGATTTGGGTGTTTGAATTCTCAACCTTCTTTCTACGATTCACAACTTCTGCTTCCAGCTTATGACATGATTCCTCTTCTACTTCTTCTTTTCTTGCATGGGAGGACTCAATATCAACATCATTATCTATCCTTATGCCTTTAGCCACCACTTGTCTTGAGTTTACATTTTTTACCTTACAATCTTCTTCAAAGGTCACATTTCCTGTTTTGCTTTTACTCATAGACAAAAGCTTATCCTTGTCTCCAGTCATGTGCTTGGAACATCCACTGTCTATATTCTAGAAGTCCTTTTGTTTTTTAGTTGAAAGTACTAGACCACATTTTTTACTATCTTTCTTTTTCCATGTGCTAGCATTTCTAGCAAAAAGCTTTATCCTTGGATCTTCTTTGTAATTCTTCAGATGGCAGTTTGCAGCTTTGTGGCCGAAGTTATGAAAGTTATAGAATTCAAGCTCATTATTCAATAGGTCAAAGTGATTGTTGCAACATTGTATACTCATTAACTATTTATTATTTCTTGACCTCCTCAGTTGCATGTCTCTAAACTTAATTTGACAATTTGCAATCTATGGTTGTTTGTTACTTGGTTGTCTCATTCTTTGTTGTGGTAGATATTTATTCCTTGGGTGTCTTGATTTCTCATGTCTAAATCTTAAGGGACAATTTATAGCTTTGTGGCCAAAGTTAGAACAATAGAAACAATATCCATAGAAAAAATCTTTGTGCCTGGAAAATGGTTGTCTTCTTTGAGCAGGTCGATTTATTCCATGTTGATGATTTCCTGGAGCAGAGGGTGTATTATTTCTTTGATCTATAGATTCATTTCTAGCACATTTTCCTTTACTCCTCCTTTGTGGTTGATTATCTTCCTTTGTTTCTGCAGGTTTGTTGTTGTCATTGGTTGCAGATTTGACAAACTTGATGGATGCTTTGTTGCTTGGTTGACCACTACTTGATCCCTCTTAATAACCCAAACCAGTTTTCAACTTTGGATTCCTTTGTTGATTCAAAATGGTGGCTAATCATTCTGAGGCTTTGATGCTTGATAGATTCTGGTGATACAAGGCTTGAAACTTCTCCAACTCTTTCCTAGTTTTCACTACTTCTTCTTCCAAAGCTTCACATCTTGCTTTCTTTTCTGATAACTATTGTTTCATAATGTCTTCGATTTTCTTTGCCTCTACTAATTCCACTTTTAGTAAAACAAAGTCTTCACTTGGTTCTTTACCATTCTTTTCAAACTGCATCAACAACTATTTTTGTTTTCTCTTCTTAAGTCTGAGTCTGTCAATCTCTTCTAAAGCACTGATCATCTCTCCTTCCAAGTCAAACACAACTTCTTCATTATTAACATCACTTCATGTGTTTTCATTATCATAATCCTCTTTGTCCATAAGCACAAATTCATTAACCTTATATTCACAAGAAGAGTTGCTATCTGTGTCTTTTAAAGAGTCGATTGCACTCTAGCTAGGGTGCAGCAGCCTTTGTACGTGGGAAAAATAGGCGTCTTCTCAATGCTTCTAGAAGGATAAACTTCTATGGTGAGGTGGCCTCCAAATGGTTTGGATATTACTCACTTTCATGATTTAGTGGGATCATCCTAACCTCCCCACCTTATCCTCTTCAGCTTATAAAAGGAGAGGAGCTCTCATGGAGAAAGTTAGTTCGATTGAGCTTGGGAAATTTATCTTGAGTTTGAGTTGGCTTTGAGCTTTTCTTTGTCAAGATAGATTGTGAGTATCTATCAAATACACAGTCTCAAAATCCATTGGAGAAAGAAGTGTGTGGGAAGCAAGAAACTGTTGGAAGGAACCTGACGACATGAAGGAATCTATTTATATATTTCTTCCACATTATATAATACAATGGCATGTTTCTTTCCCATAAAATCATTAGCATTTTATTACATGACTCCTTGATCATATGTTTAGGTTTTCATTGAATCTACTATTGTTGCTTTCACTTCGGTTGGTTTGTGTCATTGGTATGTCAGTGATTCCTTCTTTGGTAGTAAATTCAATGATTGTAACTTAGGGAAAGAGTCATGTCCTATCTTGTTTTGTTCTAGATCTAGGTGGATCTAGGGAGATTAGTTCATGGAAGCCTTTTGAGTTGATTTTGGGCTAGATACCCTGCCTTTGTGCGTAGATCGGACTATCAACTATTTCCCCAGGCATCACTGTAGTAATTGGTAACCTTAGTGGCCTATCTCTTTAGGGTCTTTACACAAGGTGACTATGGAGGGGCAAGTCTTCACGGTACCTGGATCGACATTGACCAAATTCACTCGGGCTCCTTGGAGGGTATACCCACGATTATGTGTGGGAGCTTGCACCAGGGTGTAAGTCCATTAAGTAGGTCGTCAACGTAACTTTTCCACCTGCTCTATCTCATCCATTTCTTACATTGTTCCCATGACGTTGGATTTCATCACCAACTAGTGTGTTCATTGTGAGAAGGTTTTATTTGCTTGCTTGCTTGCTTACTAGATTTTTAGCGTGTGTTGTTTGTTTTCCCTAGTGGACTCTAGATTGGATTTTTATTTAATGGCATCAGTTCTTGAAATTACCAATGAAGGAACCCCTTCTCCAGGGGAACCTTTTGTTTTTCCTTCTTATAGAAACATTGGTCCTCCTCACATCGCTAATTTGAGCCTTCCAGATCTCATAATTGGACTACCGGTATGGTTGTTTTCCACTCAGGTAGTCACGAATGCAGTTAATGCTTCATTTGTAAGCACTTCCCCACAAGAACATCAACCTCATTTTGATCCTTCGCCTTCTTCGCTAGTAAGATCTTCTTCACTTTCTTCACCTGTAAGGTCTCCTTCCGTTTCATCTTCTTCGCCGAGTGAAAGCTCTAAAGCTAGTAACCCAATGAATAAGAAGAAGAAGAAAAGGAAGAAGAAGAAGAAGAAAAATAAGCAAGGATCCACACTTCCAACCACTGTCGGACGTGTTGGAAAGAAACTAGTTACTGTTGATCGTGATGGGAGTGTTGATGATACCAAGAACACCCAAACAACCCGTAAGCTCAAGTACCCTTGCAGGATTTACAAGGGTAACCATCTTCTTAAGAATTGCCCTGGTCTATCCAAGGTTATAGAAGCACGGTCTACACATCCTCGCTAAACCTTGTTGTTAGCCTCTGAACAACATGTTGATGACCTCCCGTCAACTAGTCAAAATACCCTTGGGAAGAAGAAAAGTAGAGTCAAGTTTCCTTGTAGGTTATCCGGAGGGAGTCATAAAACTCACCTTTTCCCTTCTATGGACAAAGCCTTGAAATTACTGGAGAACATGATTGTTTCACCACCTCAACTTCTAGCTTCTTATCGCAAGCTTTCTTTCAACCCACCTATAGTTGATAGGATGATCAATCTGATTCCCCCGTCGGTCAGCCTGGTTGATCAGGGAGTCAATTTGGTCGCATCCTTAGTTGCACCAGTTGACGAAGTGATCGATCTGATCCCATCCTTGGTCGATCCTGCTCTTCCATTAGAGAGTGAAACCAAAGTGATTGATCCGATCCCTTCCTCAGTCAATCCCACTCTCCTGCCAGAGAGTGAAACCTAAGTGGTCGATCTGTTTCTGTCTGTTGACCCCATTCTCCCCTTGGAGAACGAAGCCCAAGTGGTTGATCTGATCTCATCATCATTCAATCCTACTCTCCCGCTCAAGAGTAAACCCGATAGTGCCCATGTTTTTCTCGTTGATACAGACTCTACCATGCCGGGGGGTATTCCTCCTTCTCTCGTAGGACCCCCTCCAAGTAATGAGACCATTCGTTTTGATTGGAGTGTGCTAATTGGACCTCATCTTCCCTCTCACATTCCTTTCCAGATTATAGTACAAGTTTGTGGTGGGGACATTCCTCAAACATTTATATATGAAGGTGCGTTTATTAGTATTTTGTCCTCTCTTGCTTGGCAAGCTTTGGGTTTTCCTCACCTTGCGCCAGTTATGCAGAATCTGTTAGCTTTCAACAGAAGAACTAGTCAACCTTTAGGGACCCTTCCTCAGTTTCCTATAACTTTGGGAGGGAAAATTGTCTTTATTGATGTCATGGTAGTCCAAGACCCCTTGGATTTCGCTTTACTCCTTGGGCGGGATTATGTCTATGCGATGAAATTTATTGTGTCCACTCTTATTCGTGTGATATCTTTCCCTCATGATGGAATAATTGTGACTATCGATCAACTTTAATTCATCAGTCTTTACTAGATTACCTCCCTAAATGGTTCTTATATGCAGACGGTATCACCCCTGCCACAGGTTAATTATGTGGCGTTGTCTCCCATGAATTTTGTTGTTGATGACAATGACTTGGTTCCGATAGTTGACATGGTGCTCTCTTTGGTAGAGTTATTGGAGCCTGGCCTCCTTACCCCTATCGCGACCCTTGACATGTGTTCCTTCCAGAGTGTGTTTCTTCCATCAAGTGAAGATCTCTTGGAGGCCATGACCACGTTTTGTCCCTTGACATGGTGTCCTTCTAGAGAACTATCCTCTTGGAAGCCGTGATCACCAAGAGAGTCTTTGAGCATGGTTTTTTTATTTCAAGCTCATTAAAAAATGAAACCATCCTTGAGTATGATTTTCTGATTTCAAGCTCGTTAAAAAATGAAACCAGTTACGAGGATAATTTTTTAGGTCTCTGTGGCAACCTCATTAAAACATGAAACGACACTTACGAGCATAAATCATTTTTATGTGTCAAGATCGTTAACAAATGAAACAAAGGTCTAGGGATTGAACTTGGATTCTCCAGCATAGTTCCCATTCCTATGTCAAGCTCGTTAAAAAATGAAATAGTTTTCCCCTTCTCTGTTTGAGTCAAGCCCTTCGTCTAGTATTTGAAGCTTCCTTTCCTCTGCCTTTGCAGTTGGAAGAAACAAATCTTGGGGGGCAATGCTTTCAACCTCTGGACTTCATGCTGAAGTTAGAGCCGCTAGTTTCTTAAGTTGGGGGATAAGTACCAACCATCCATGTGTTATGCGTTGGGAAGTCCAAGCATTGTTTTCTATGGTTCAAGCTTGTGTAAAAATGAAACCACCTACCTCAAGCATAGTTTCCTCTGGTTCAAGCTTGTGTAAAAATGAAACCAGGTCCAAGCATAGTTTTGTTTAGTTTTTAATCTTGTGTAAAAATAAAATCTATCCCAAGCATAGTTTTGTTTTGTTTTAAAGCTTACGTAAAAATGAAAACAATCTCGAGCTTAGTCTTTGTTCTTTCTCATGATCTTAAATACATGAGAATAAGTTACTGATCTTAGTCTTTGTTCTTTCTCATGCTCATAAATCAATGAGAATGTAACTGAGTATATTTTTATCACTTTTTCGGACTCGTAAAGGTTATACGAAAAAAGAACCCACTGGAGTACCCTTTAAGCTCTTTTTAGACTCTCTAAACATGAAAAGATTGTCGAGCGACCTTGTTCTTTTCATGCTCATTAAAGTATTTGAAGAAAACATCTGTTGAGTGATAGTTTATCTCTTTTTCAGTCTCATCAGACTACTTTACAAAAAAGGAACTGAGAGAGTTTTCTTTAAAGTGTTTTTCAGACTCTATAAACATGAAAAACCCCTGAGTTTTCTATCTTTGGATTCGTTAAACAAACATCGAAAGGCCCATATGGGACCGAACCACTCCTTCTTAGGGTTCGTTAAATATAATCTGAAGGATGAGCTTACATTACAATCATATGTTATCCTCCTCAAGCTTGTGTAAAAATAAAGAGGTACTCACCAGAAATGGTGGGGGAAAATTGGGAAAGAAATGTATCTAAACCTGTATTCTATGGAAGAGTCCCTTTGAATATGACACCCTTTCACTCGCTTTTTCTCTAGGTTGGAAAATCTGCTTGTCTCTTGATCATAGTCCTTTATAATATTACCCATTGGTCTGTGATCCATGTTGTTGAGTCAGTGTTTCCGAGACAGTTGTCATGTCATCAATATGTTCAAAGAGAAGTTCAACCCGAAAATCCTTCTATTGCGTCAGCCACTTCTGCAGTCCTCAATCCTTCTATTGTGTCGGTCGTGCCTAAGTCAGTCCTAAATCACTCGTTACTCTGATCTACTTCAAATCTTGTTACCTATTTCATGTCATTGATGTGGGATACATTAAGGCCCTCCTGTGACGAGTCTTTTCCTGTCAACTTCAACTTATTATCCAGAAATTAGACTTAGAAACTAATTAGTACCTTGGAACTTGCATGCTTCAATGGCAGGTTTCCTCGCTTTCGATAGTGGGTTTTCATCATTGGCCCCTGATCGGAAGATTCCGCCGAGTGTTTGACTTCAGCTCATTAATTCACATTCGTTGGATTGTACTAGAGTACCTTGGGAGTCATTGACATTAATGGTGATTTCCCCTGCACTTGTTAACGGTATACACTAATGACCGGTAATCAAGTGGTTTCTACCATGTTTGACTTCAGCACATGTATTCACATGGTTAGATTCGTACTATAGAGTGGTGGAGAGGAAGACCCTGAATCTTTTCTAACAGATTCAGGTTGCGTTGGAGCATATTTAGTTTGTATTGTTGCATAGATCCACATTGTATGTCTCGTGGCTATGTTCAAATTTGATTCTTTAACACATAGATCCACAATGTATTTTTGGTGGCTATGTTCAGATTTGAGTCATATTGGCATGGATCCATAGTGTATGTTTGGTGGCCATGACATGACTTACTTGACATGGATATTCGCATGTAGGCATTTATGCTTCGAGTAATTTGTATTCTAAGTATGGGAATGCCTACCTCAGTGATGATATATTATTGTACTATGTTTCCTTGTTTGTTGGCAGGTTTCCGACCGACTGTTCCTTGTTCCCTACACACACACGACAAAGTATATCAGCTATCACTCTGTTCTAACTTCATACTTTGGGGGGGCTCTTTGTTACACATTATTTTTTTCACTCTTATAATCGTTAATGATGTAAACCTATTTGTTGCCTTCAGAGGGGTCAGTGGCCTGAATTCCTGAAGAAGGAAGGGAGAAGAACTTTCCCTAAGAGAAGAAATTGTATTTTCCTTTGTAAAAACCCTATTAAGGAGGATTTCCGCAGGCTGCTATATGCACAGGGTGCAAAAATGTATGATTTCCATAGGTTTCACTATAGCTAGGTTATGGAGTTTCCACAAGCTTCATTATAGCTAGGGTGTGGTGGCCTTTGTACGTGGGAAAAATAAGCGTCTTCTCGATGCTTCTAGAAGGATAAACTTCTATGGTGAGGTGGCCTCCAAATGGTTTGGATCTTACTCGCTTTCATGATTTAGTGGGATCATCCTAACCTCCTCACCTTATCCTCTTCAGCTTATAAAAGGAGAGGAGCTCTCATGGAGAAAGTTAGTTGGATTGAGCTTGGGAAATTTAGCTTGAGTTTGAGTTGGCTTTGAGCTTTGCTTTGTCAAGATAGATTGTGAGTAGCTATCAGATACAAAGTCTCAGAACCCATTGGAGCAAGAAGTGTGTGGGAAGCAAGGAACTGTTGGAAGGAACCTGACGACATCAAGGCATCTAGTTGTATCTTTCTTCCACATTATATAATACAGTGGCATGTTTATTTCCCATAAAATCATTAGCATTTTATTACATGACTCATTGATCACATGTTTAGGTTTTTATTGAATCTACTATTGTTGCTTTCACTTCGGTTGGTTTGTGTCATTGCAGATCTGATTTTACAAGAGCACCGGAGTGAAGCAGGGACAACAAAGATATAAGGAAGCGATATTCAAAGGTATGTCAACAATTCCTTCTTTGGTAGTAAATTCAATGATTGTAACTTAGGGAAAGCGTCATGTCCTATCTTGTTTTGTTCTAGATCTAGGTGGATTTAGGGAGATTAGTTTATGTCTGCATTTACTTATTTATCCAACAACAACTTCTCTAGTAGTGTATTTATCTTTACCTATCCTCATTTCATATGCAGTCAACATTCCTATAAGTTGATCAAAAGCCAAAGCTTTTAGATCATTAATCTCTTCTATAGCAGAGACCTTTGGGTTGAATCTATCTGGCAGAGATCTTAAAATTTTCTGAACTAAAGAGGCTTCCTCAATTTTTTCACCAAGTGCTTTCATTGCATTTACTAGTTCCTCAACTCTTAAGAAAAAATTATTAA